>VUQI01041448.1:0-10374 GCA_015106735.1 Paratilapia polleni | reverse complement strand
TATCTTTAAGACATTCCTGTAGTTTAACTAATTGGTGTGTGTCATCTGGCTTCATGGATAAATACAGCTGGGTATCATCTGCATAGCAATGAAAATGTATGCTATGTTTTCTAATAATACTGCCTAAGGGAAGCATGTATAATGTAAATAGAATTGGTCCCAGCACAGAACCCTGAGGAACTCCATAATTAACTTTAGAGTGTGAAGAAGACTCCCCATTTATATGAACAAATTGGAGTCTATTCGATAAATATGATTCAAACCACTGCAACGCAATTCCTTTGATACCCAAGGTATGTTCTAACCTCTGGAGTAAAATATTGTGGTCAGTGGTATCGAATGCTGCACTGAGGTCTAACAAGACAAGCACAGAGAGGAGTCCACTGTCAAAAAATGGCAATAAGAAGGTCATTAGTAACCTTCACTAGAGCTGTTTCTGTGCTGTGATGAATTCTGAAGCCTGACTGAAACTCTTCAAATAAACCATTCCTCTGTAGATGATCAGTCAGCTGTATCAGGTCTGATTGGTCATAGGACTTGGGTGCAATCCAGTAAACCATAAGCTTCTATCAGAAAAAAAGAAACCAAGTTAAATATTAGTGAAATAAAGCCAAGCACAATCACATCAGAAAACTTTTATTTACTTTCCCTACAAAAACCTCATTCATTTCACCCCATATTTTGTTGTTTTCTGTTTTTTTATTTCTAATGATTTATAAAAATGGTGGGCTGTGGAGTGTGACCTTTTTTGACATCTGAAGTAGCTCATGCCAGAAAAACATTTTAGAACCACTGTGTGAGAAGCTGGTGGAAATGCACTGGTTTGCTGGATTGCACTCAAGTCCCAAGAATCCTGAATGGAATTGGTTCAAGAACCAGAACTAATTTGATGAAAGGATGGTCTGACATTATAGACTAGTGTCTTTGTTAAACTGGCCCCGATGCAACATGAGCATCTAAAATGTATTTGTTATATGCTGTGTCATGATCTGGAATAAACTTTAGACAAAATCATCAGTGCACGGAGGAACATTTACTGCCAAATCAAATGCAGCATCAAGCACTAGGACAGTATGTACGCTATGCACATCCATAGCATCTGGCATTGGTCAACTCTTGGTCAAACAAAGCTCTGCACACTAACAAGTGCATTCTGATTCTAAGTCAGTGGAATCTTGGATGAGACCAACGACCACACTGTTACCAGCATCTGCACCACCCTCCTCCCTGTTCATTGGCCTTATTGGGATATAAATATGAGGCACTGTGTCATTACGTGGTTTCCTGCCATTTCAATGCAGCTCTCCCCGCCCACCAAAATGATAGTGAATTAGGGCTCGGAGGGCAAACAGGCCTGATGATTATTTCCCCATAGCTGCAATAAAATCTCTTCTACTCAGCTGTGGAGGATTAGGGATCACATTAAGACTTCTTTGAGAGGTTTACATACATGTGGATTTGCAACCATGGTGTCTATTAATAAGATTATTACAAAACAGATTTTTAGACATCCTAGTAAGGAATCATTACACAGTGGTGTAAGATTTCCTACCAGACATATTTGACTGGTGAACCAGTCTGCACTGGTAAGTGTTTTATTTTTATAGTCTGAAAACCTCCATTCAGTCAGTTTTTGTTGGGGGGATCTTTTTGTTTGTTTGTTTTTCAACAATATGTATTGGAAATCATACCATTGTGGTTTTTAAATACCCTGGGATAATGTGGTAATGTGATATCGCCCAAGATCCACATTTGTCAAAGTCCAACAGTCTCGATCTTTTAGTTCTCCTTTTGGTCTCTACCAGATCCTGTCTCTTGAGTTGCTCTTTAACCCTCTGAGGTCTAAGTCGCTCAACCCTAACCATAATCCTTACCCTATTAGAATTCTAACAAATCTGAATTTTTTTTTTTTTAAACTAAATTGTTCTCCCAAGTCTTGGGAATTGGGGAAGAAAGGAAATAATAATTCATGATTCTAACTGACACACATCATAAACTATTCACATTTTTTCCAAAAAAGGTTTTTTTTTTTTTTTAGGATCTACACTACCTGACTGCCAAACAACAGCCAGATATACAGTGGAGCTTTCATCAGCTAAAGAGACACATAGAGTTGGTAGAGACCAAAACCAGTGCTAAAAGGAGAGTGAATACTGAATAACCTGTTTTGAACAAAGGTAAATGTTAAATAAACTATGTCTATAGCACTGTTTTTGACAGTTTCTTTGTTTTTTTTTCTCAGATATTGATGAATGTGAAAACAGGCTAGTGTGTCCTTCTGGTATCTGCTTCAATGAGCCGGGGGGTTACACCTGTGGCTCCTGTCCTGATGGCTTCTTAGGCCAGGGCGGCCAGTGTGTAGGTAGGTCTTTACACTCTTATTATGTGCATGTATATGTGTTTGGACATTTCTGCAATGCAAGGCTCCTCTAATTCAAAGTTGCTTTACCTACTAATGTGCCTAAATTAAGTCAGAGTTTGGAGAATTTCACCTTTGGTTGTGCCCGAAGGGAGTAAACAGATCATTTGCAATATAAGAAAAATATCAACACTGCACTGATGTAACAAAGAGACTGAAATCACTGAGGTGAACCTAGGTTTTCTGAGCAGTGCAGTGTAAAGCTTGTGTTGAGCCTGGCACTGACTTCACAGAAGTCTTGGAACTGAGGAGTTACACTGACTGCCTGAAAATACATGCAGATAGACCAAGGGAGTGTTTCAAACTTAGTCTCTTAGTCTCCTGTTTTAACAGTTTTTGATAAGGATTCAAATTGTTTCTGTTTGAGGTGCTCTCTGGAAGGGATACATATAATCATCAAAGAACTCCAAAGGACTCTCTTTTCCAAAAAAAAAAATTGAAATATTCTCAGGGTTGTGTTGTCTTCATCAGAGAGTTAAACAGAGTTCATGAAAACACTGTCCTAGTGGTGTTCCACCAATAGGGGCCTTTTTAAATTGTGGTTCAAATACAAACTGGGTTTAATCATTCCGTCACATGGTTAAAATGTTTCATTTTGTTGCTAGTAAAAATTTACCAGTTTATTTCTGAAAATGTCTATGAGTATAAAGAAAACAACAGAAAACAGTTTTAATGTATAACGTCTCATTCCTGGTGTATTGCTAGTACCTTTAAATGTTAGCGGTGGCCAATCCATTTTTTTTATTTTTTATTGTAGCTTTCTCTGAGTAGTTAGCTTACACCTTAACCTCACAGTGTGCAGTCTCTGGCTGTCAACACATGAACAGATCAACCCAGGAAACAGATGCAGAATAATATACCCCACCAATCAAGCAGTAAAACTACAAACCACTCCAAAGAACACACAGTATGGGCCCACACTTTCCTGGAAGTGCTATTATTTCTAGCAGAAACCAAAGGTGTGCCCATCTCTCCTCTTTCAGCACTTTGCCACTCCTGTATCCCATGTGACACGGGGTTAGCTGTGAGGTTTTGACACACCATGTCAGGCAGGCCAAGCCACAGCAGGGTGGCAGAGAATGGTGGTGGCAGCAAGAGGAAATAATTAAGCTGTGCAACAGAGTCCTTTATAGAAGTTAATAACCCACCTCACAGATGTTTGCATGGGACTGCCAAACTGAGGGAAATGTCACATCTTGTGTGTGTGTTTGCATGTGTGTGTGAGAAGTAATCCAAAGTATGTCCGCATCTTCCTCATATCTGTCATGAACGGAGTTACTGTTGCCCAGTGCTTGTGCTATGACTGTTAAATTCATTCTAAAATAAATCCCACTTGTTGATTTTATTTTTATTCCATCCCTCCGCAGCCGCCCATTCAAAATAAGTTAAGAGTTTATTTCCTGTTGCCGTTTTCGCAGATATAAATCCAGAATTGAACTGTGATCTGAGCCTTTTCTTTACACCAGAAAAGCAGTGATCTAGTTTATACTGACTGGAAATGTGAAGAGTGAAAATGCACCGATAACAGTGTCAAGGCTTCTTTTCTTCCTCATGTCATGGTGGCTTCCATCTTCTTTATGGATACATTTGTCATCATTTCAGTCTGTGCATCATTTTTATTCCTCAAAAATCAGAAGCTTATAACAACTTAGTTTTTAGGTAGTCACTTCCTTCAGTTATGTTGATACTATTCATAAGATTTTCAGGGGTAAAGTCAGCTATGATTCCCAAAGTGTATTTTAGCAAGCATCGGGAAGTGAAAAATCAGTTTTCTTTAACTGTTAGGTTTATTAGAATTCAGCATTTCAGTGCGTCTGTAGTCTGAGAAAAAAGAGCTCTACTGGGATAATATGGTACTGTGAGGTCTTTAAGATATGGTGGGGTCTGATCATTCAGGACTGTATATTGGCTCCGTGTGCAAAAGTGTCGTCATAACTAATAGAGCTGATGGACTAAGCTACACAAATAAGCCCCAAGTTGTAATAAACCAGTGATGGGCTTTAAGCACTGATGTCTTCTCGTGGATTGTGTTTCAGTATGCTACACAGCTTGTAAGGGAATCCTCAGACCAACCTACTTAAAGCCACAGTGATTCAGCTGTTGAACAGTACTCTGTGGTGGTCACAAAAAGACTAAAAATATACATTTTGTAATAACTACAAATATCAAGGGCCATTAAAATATATTTTTACCTCCTAATCATGCATTAGGTCTGGCTAGTGCTTGCACGAATGAGATGATGTCTTTACCACGCTGAAACTGGATCAAAATCACCAGTCGACCTTTTACTGCAGCTCATGATTGCTTATCAATAAATGAGGAAATTTCAGTAAATACTCTGCACTTGATTTTGGTCATATTTAATTATTTAAGGCCATGCCACGATTGTATATCAATATAATATTGACCCATTATAACAGGCCACTCCCATTACTCTGCCTGTGTTTACCTGAAGTGTTTAGCCCTCAAGCATTTGATTGGATCAGTTTTGTTTAACACTGACACTATAAATCAGCGCTCTCACTGCTTTCACTGTATGTGAGGAAACACTGCAGTCAGTCGGTCTCAAGCAGCTTGTTCATTATTGTTTACAGCTTGTCTTTACAAGAGTTCACTTTAATTTTAATTCACCCTCAGCAGGCTGTTTATCTGCTGTGTTAGAAATCCATAGCTTTAACATTTGTGTCATGTTTGTGTTGTTTCAGATATAGATGAGTGCCAGGATCAGCGAGTCTGTGTCAGAGGCCACTGCCAAAATACTGAAGGCTCCTTTATTTGTGTGTGTGGGCCAGGCTTCAGAGTGTCACCAGCTAGAGACCAATGTGATGGTATGATATATACACTATATGGACAAAAGCACTGGCCCACCTACACCCTGCTCAGCCTTGGAAGCCCATGCCACAAAGCTCCTGGTGCACAGTTTTTGTGCTGATGTTAATGCCAGAGGAGGTTTGGAACTCTGCAATTACTGGTGACTTTTATGCACCATGTGCCTCAGCACTCAGCGACCCCGCTCTGTAACTTTACGTGGTCTGCCACTTTGTAGCTGAGTTGCCGTGGTTCCTAAATGCTTCCACTTTGCAATAATACCGCTTACAGTTGATAGTGGAATATCTAGGAGGAATACTGACTTGTTGCAACAGCTGCATCCTATTACAGTACCACGCTCCAATTCATGGACTTCAAATGTTTGTAAAGGCAGACTGCATGACTAGATGCTTGATTTTATTCATCTGTGACTGAAAACACCTGAATTCAAAGATTAAGAGCTGTGGCCCAATACATTTATCTGTATAGTGTAGTAGTACTATCAGTACTGTGTACACAAAGGACCATACAATGACAATAGTAATAACTACAAACATAAAATAAATTAAGTGGGACTAATCCGCTTCGCCTTATTTTCTATCTTATATATGCATACAGCATGTACATGCAGTACTGCACTTTTGGACCCTGCCTTGATGTTTTATTTTGAGCCAGAAGTTGCTATATTTAGATCAGAGGGTGGATTGTTAAGTTATCACATAACAGTAGCAAGCTTAGCTAGCAATGCAGTCATAAACTGGACAGGTGCAAATATCTGATAATTAGTGCTAAGTAACAGACTGATAAAATAGTAGCACAAACTTTTTGGATGGTCTGTACCACACAGCAAGCCAAATTATTTGTCAGATAATTCCGTTAAAAAGGTCCAAAAAGCTCCAACACTACAAACACAGTGGAAAGTTTCAGTTCAGGGAAGTTTCAGTTAGCAGAGGTGAGGAGAGGCAGATAGCTAGCAGCTATATCTGCCTGTGTTGGCACACCTGTCAGTCAAAGCAGCCATGCCCCTAACTTTATACCTTAACAATATCCAAATGGATGAGTTCATAACAACTGTGTGGTTGTTATGAAGGGAGAATCTACCCCTCGAGGCCAAAACGTTTTGTACCAACCTGTCAACAGTCATCTTAATGCTGTAAAGTTGGACATTTTAATATGGAAGTCTATGTGAACTGACTCACTTTTGGAGCCAGCCTCAAGTGGACGTTAGAGGAGCTGAACTGCACTTTTTGGTACTTAAGTACTGGCTTCATTTTTCAGCTCCGGAAGTTGCCACTTGTTCACGACATGTCATCACAGAAAGGTGCAAACAATATGTTCTGCAATTGAGCTTAAAAAAAGAAAAACAAAAACTGTACCTGATTTAAACTTCCCCCTTGAAGATAACACTTTCTGCAGTGATACCTCTTTCAGTGCCCATGCAGTGTTTGTAACTTTAGCTTGAAGTCCCATTCTGTCAGCATTTCAGACACCCTCTACCACACGCTCTGCATCTCCCCTACTGTGTCAATATAGCAACTTTCACACTTTAATTTCATTTTAGGGAATAAGTTGTAGTCGCAGGGAACCAAATTTTCCAGAAAGGGCTGGTAGGGCATGACAATTGTGGTGTGCAAAACAAGCTTGTACTTTGTCATGATGGAGTACCCAACTGCTATCTGGCCACAGTTCAGGTCCTTTGTGTCTAATGCTCTACTTTAGATGTCTCAGGACAGTACTGAAGAACTCACCACTGCAAAAGTATTTTATTTACCTGATCCAACTGATGAAATGTCACCAGTGATAATCCTGGACATGAAGGTTTGGTCCTGTTTGGTACTGCGTGGAATGTTCAAATAGGCACCTGCAAGTGGCTGCAAACATCCTGAAACCTGTTTCGCAAAAGTTAGCCCAGGCACCTTTGACATGACTGTATCTCACTCAATTTGTGCACAACAGGAACAGTCTCTGTACTTTTAATCACTTTTATGTAACTTCTTGCATTCAAAAAAATGCACTTTTAAAAGAAAACTAAACAAACTGAATAAATTCAATTAAGAGTAAGTTTGAATCAGGCATTTGCAAGCACATTTCCTTTTTCATATTTGTATTAGCTTTTTCTCGCCAAGCTTACTTTTGGTTTGCCCTATTGCTTTTGAATTCATGTTATGTTTCAGACATTGGAATGAACAGAACAAATTTAATGATGCTCAGTTGCATTACATTAATGATAAATTGAAAATTAACATATTTATAGCTATTAATTTGTTATTACATAACTCCCCAAGGGAGAAGTAATATAAAAAGTAATGTAGTCCATGTACTCACCAATATAGGTCTTCAAGTTTAAATGAGCTCATGTATATATTTGCATAATTACTAATAGCTATTTGTTAAAATCTCATTTGTCAAGATAATCAAAACATGTATCTTTCTCTATCAGCTTTAAACTGAAAAACCTGTGTTGTGTATTAATGTTCTAGATGTGAATGAGTGTATAGAGGAAGCCAGACCATGTGAGGATGTAGGAGAGTGCGTCAACAATCTGGGCTCCTACACCTGTACCTGTCCACAGGGGTACCGGCAGATCAATGGCACCAGCTGCAGAGGTGAACTGCTTCTTAAACGAAGGATCTTTCAGGTGTTGAATGGAACGACACACACACACACACACACACACATTTCTCAGTGTGTTTATGTATGTCATCCCAGATGTCGATGAGTGTGCGGATGAAGCAGAGCTGTGTTCCCCTCACGGCAAGTGTGTCAACACAGAAGGATCCTATCTGTGTGTGTGTGACAGTGGGTTCACTGTTAGTCTCGACACGCCGTCCTGTGATGGTAAGATGCAACGGCACTGGCAAGACACACACATACAGTTTAAACTTGCTTTTTTCCAAACATACAGATGTTTTGCTAATATGACTCTTCATTTCCATATAAATCGATGATCATGGCGGTGCAGAGCACTCTCAAAGGTTTTCTTTTAGTTCTAGATCCGGTGACTGTGAAGGCCATAGAATATGATTTATATCTTACATTTCATATGATCTCTCATGCCCTCTGGTTTGGGGCATTGTCATCCTGAAAGAAACCACTCCCATCAGGACAGAAATGTTAAGAGGATAAACACATGAACCAAAACCATGTCAGCGTAACAGAGTCACCGGTTATCCTCACTGCAGGGGTCAATGCTTCAGGATTTCAGATGTAATCAAAAAACTCCCCTTCAACATTGTCTCCATGTGGCCCCCCAACACCATTCCTGCTTCATTTGGGTCACCCTGTGGTTGCATGATGGCTCTACTCCACTGTGTCAAATCGGCAGTCCTTCAACTTGTCAAATTTGGGAAGTAGAGCAGCTGAGAAGGGACTGTGTGTTGGTATGGCCAAATTTCAAAGACACAAACCACAGGCCGGGTCGTTTGTGGTGAATGTATCCACAGTAGAACTCTTTGCTGACAAATTTAGGGTGAACATCTTCATGAATGTGGAAAACAAAGCAATCAGTATGCTCCAGGTTGTGATCCTGACCTTACCTTTGGGCTTGGACACTGAGGGCCGGATGTCATCACTAGTCATAGTACATTTAGTTAGACCCAGAAGTTGGTCTTTGCTCTTTGTGTAAGTTTGAGGTCTATGGTTAAATTGCAAATGTGCTCCTGCAAGTGCTCAGAGTAGGACTTCAGTGGAGTGGATCTAAAAGTAGAAGCAGATCTGGAAGCAGAGCAGAGGTGCACAGGGAGGTGCCATTAAAGGGGTTATTGGGCAAATTTAAAATCAGACATGGTTTTTGGTTTCATTTTTCATATTACAAGTCTGTGTGTGTGTGTGTGTGTGTGTGTGTGTGAACCAGCTTCATTAGGTCATCACATGAAGTCTTTCCAACAGTTTCCCAACAGAACAAAGTTCCCACATATACTGAGCACTTGTTGGTTGCTTCTCCTCCTTATACTCTTAATATGTGATGCTGCCCGGGCCTATTGTTACCCGCACTGATATCTCCTCTCCCCTCTATCTAGTGTGCTATAAACACCTTTTAAATAATTTTGTATGTGGCAGGATGTTACATTTTTAAAAATAGTTTAGAAGTTACATTTATTCGAGTCAGTTCCTCAGTTATAGATGGATCTTGTCATATTGGTGGTAGGAGGACTTTATTGTTATTCCCTGACATATAATGATAAATAAAATATGACAGATAGTTATATACTCAGCATGCTGTTGTTGTGCGTTCTGTATTCCATGTTGTTGTTCTGTTACTCACAGCAGGGGACTTGTGAACCGGAGAACTGAGCCATTCCCCCAAGTTAAATAAATATTTTTCTTTGTTCACCTACATTCATGATGTGAGTTTCTGGCTGAACTGTAGTACGTCAATCTATTCCAAAGCTGTCATTACCTTCAGATGACTGTTTATGGCATAAAGTGGCCTTCTCAGTCTTTGTTTCAGTATCAAAACTGAACTGCATATGGTGTCTTTGTTCAAAGTGTTACCACCATTGTTGAATATCACCATAGTTATTTAATATGTCCCCTTTTCCTTTGTCAACAAGTTTGTCCTGAACTCCATGTCTCCATTAAGGGGTTAGGAAAGATGAGCTGGGGGGCCTGGAGAATTTGTTCCACATGTACAGCTCCGGAAAAAATTAAGAGACCACTGCAAAATTATCAGTTTCTCTGATTTTGCTATTTATAGGTATATGTTTGAGTAAAATGAACATTTTTGTTTTATTCTATAAACTACTGACAACATAACTCCCAAATTCTAAATACAAATATTTTCATTTACAGCATTTATTTGCAGAAAATAAAAAATGGTCAAAATACCAAAAAAGTCCAAAAAGGTCCAGTGTTTTCAGACCTCAAATAATGCAAAAAAAAAAAACAAGTTCATATTCATTTTTAAACAACACATTACTAATGTTTTAACTTAGGAAGTGTTCAGAAATCAATATTTGGTGGAATAACCCTGATTTGCAGTCACAGCTTTCATGCGTCTTGGCATGCTCTCCACCAGTCTTTCACATTGCTGTTGGGTGACTTTATGCCATTCCTGGCGCAAGAATTCAAGCAGCTCAGCTTTGTTTGATGGCTTGTGACCATCCATCTTCCTCTTGATCACATTCCAGAGGTTTTCAATGGGGTTC
>VUQI01041447.1:0-14329 GCA_015106735.1 Paratilapia polleni | reverse complement strand
AAGACCCAGGGACCATGACAGCTTCAGCACCTGGACGACTTGCTGTAATTGATGGAACCATGAATTCTGCTCGCTACCAGAAAATCCTGAAGGAGAATGTCTGGTCATCAGTTTGTTCCCAGTGATGTAAAAGACTCATTGCCAGTTATTGCAAATGCTTGATTGCAGTTCTTGCTGCTAAGGGTGGCCCAACCAGTTATTGGGTTTAGAGGCAGTTACTTTTTCACACAGGGCCATGTAGGTTTGGATTTTTTTTCCCCCTTAATAATAAAAACCTTCATTTAAAAACTGCATTTTGTGTTTACTTGTGTTATAATATTTAAATTTGTTTGATGATCTGAAACATTTAAGTGTGAAATATATATATATACATATATATACTAACTGCCTACAGATATTAGAAGAAAATTAAGACATATGTAAAGGTTATGGACAGGACAGGGGAGAAGTGCAAAATGTAAGTAGAACATGATGTGCAAAGTGCTTGTACTGAATCCAGTGTGCAAGTTATTATAGTCTGTAGTAAGTATGTGTGTTATTGTAACACATTAATTGAGCAGTGAGCGGGGCGAGGGGGCGGTGTTAAGTAGTCCAACAGCCTGGGGAAAGAAACTGCTCTTGTGCCGTGAGGTACTGGTTCTGATGGACCGCAGCCTCCTGCCAGAGGGGAGCATCACAAACAGTCTATGTGTGCGGGGTGGGAGGGGTCAGCAGCAATCTTCCTTGCCCGTCTCAGTGTCCTGGAGGTGTACATGTCTTGGAGGGAAGGCAGATTGCAGCCAATCATCTTCTCAGCAGGAATGGATGACACGCTGCAGTCTGCCTTTGTCCTTGGCAGTGGCAGCAGCGTACCAGATGGTGATGGAGGAGGTGAGGATGGATTCAATGATGGAGGAGTAAAACTGCACCATCATTGACTTCGGCAGGTTGAATTTCTTCAGCTGCCGCAGGAAGTACATCCTCTGCTGTGCCTTCTTGATGAGGGAGCTGATGTTTAGCTCCCACTTTAGGTCCTGGGAGATGGTGGTTCCCAGAAAGTGGAATGCAAGGATATTTAATTTTCCTTCAGGCAAAATGGTCAGATGCTTTCAACTGTTCCGCTTAAACCTCACAACTTCTCCCTTGGTGCTGCTTAGCATTGTGGTGGGCCATTTTCTGGCTCACCGGTGCACTAGTTGTTTGTTTTGTTTGGTGAACCCTCCCTTTAAAGAAAACAGCTTCTCATTTAATTAAATTGCCCAATCCTTCAGTTGTCCCTGAAACTGCACAGTATGTCTCAGGGTAAGCAATCAAGAGCTCTGCTGTTTGACACAAATGATATTTGGGGAGTTATGGGTTTAGAAATGGGTTTTTATTGAACCACCTACGTCTAATTCAGAGGGTCCACTTAACCTATTCAAACGTGCCATTTGGCACCAATTAACATTTAGATGGAGTGATTTATGCATGCCTTTTGTGTGTGTTTCTCATAATCTTACCTCCCTCATGTCCTCGCTATTTCCATCTCCTCCTCCTCGTTCTCTCCATCCTCCCACATTTTACAGGTCAAACAAGCCTGCCCAGCTCTGTTCTCTGCATTCGTCTCTCGTGCCACCCCCCTCGCTTTCTTATTCTTTACCAGCCCATTGAGAACTGTCACAGAGATTATGTATTTGATTAGCGTCTGTGGCCAACGGCGCCACATGTATTCTTAGTGGCTTTATGCCCTTAGTCTGTCTAGGACAAAAACATTAACATTCAAACTCATATAGAGATAAATAAATACAGGCAGGTGCATGTGTGCACAAAATGACAAACTTAGAAAACAAACAATAAAACACAGAGATATTTCTTCTACACCATATTAACTGTCCTTAATTGCTATAATGCTAAGGATAAAAGATAAGGGACTTCTTGTTATAATGTGTATGATCCTTATTATGAATAACAACACATAAAAAGATTACAGGAGAGGAGAGGAGAGGGGAGGAGGGCAATGAAAGAAAAAAATGTGTGAAGAGATAAGGATATGGAAAAAATGTATTCGTTTATGTTTTCATACATAAAACATATCAACATAAAGACAAAGTTTTGTCTCTTGAGCTTTAATTTGTACCTAACCTATTTTTTTTAGGTAGTAATAAATTAGAAAGAAAGCTAGTTGACATCAAGCAGCAAACTTTTGAGTTTCTTTTATTACATCATAAATTGTAACTCAGGAGTTGAGCAGGAGTAAGAAAACATCAGTGGATAAAGGTTTCTTAGCTAAAGAAATACCCAGTTTTATAGAAAACATTTTATAAAAGGGAAGATTGAGAAGAAATGTTTTTGTTGCCTTTTGCCACATTCTAGAGTTGCAAGAGATTTGCATTTTTCATCTTCAACAAGATGACTTCTTCTGTATCACTAAAGCAATTTACCGGCAGCAATGGAATTTCAATCGCTTTTTAATTACAGATGTTTTACAGATCAGTTTCAACAGTTTAAACAGCCTAATGCTCAAAATATAACAATAAACTTTTTTATATAAAGCACATCTTTCTCCTTTTCCTTTTGGCTCCTGTGTAAATGGGGTTAGCCTAATCACTTAACAATGTGCTGGTGGTCGATTGTTTGATATTGTCATATACATATTTTTAATATGATATTACTTTTTCATTTTAATATTTTATTATCAATACATGTTTTTTTCATGCTCATAGACATGTTCTAAATATTGTGGGGGACATATCCCTGTTAGGGTTTTGTAGCCTGTCAAACTGTAGGTCTACCAAGACATTTGTGTGACATGTTTGAAGCCTAATGCCACCTGTTTCCGAAAGACATATGATCTTTTCTAAATGGGAATCTGTTTGTTAACTTGAAAGGATGACCTAAATGACAGTAAAAAGCATTAGTCTACTCATCCTTTCCTCAGTGTGAAACTATAGTCTGGTAATTGTATCAAGGCTTTGAAGAATATGCCATCTTTCAAAGTATTCAATGTTAGTTCCACTTTACTCTCAAGAGAGTGTGTGTAGCATATAGACTAGCTGTTGATGAATAGCCTTGCAGTACAGTTATTTTTCCAAGATAGCATGGTCACATACATTATTGAGTTGACACTTTTCTTAGTGTAATAATGAAAAACAAAGGTTTTTAATAATTTAAGAATATAGCTGGATAAATACATATGAAGCCATATTGTTGCTACGTGGCAGTAAAAACAAAATACCGATGAAGAATATTTCACCATGTGCTGTATAATGTTTTTAAATCTATTTTCAAATCTAAAATTGCCAAGCGTTCTAGCACAGCACACGGGAACTTAAAGAGACACTTCCTTTCTGTCAGTGAGAGGTACAGATAGCATCACCAAACCAAACAAAAGTTTGAACATGCAAACACTCCTCATACAACTACATACACACACAGATGAGTGTGTAATATATTGCAAGTAGTTGTGGGTTTCTAAAGAATTTCCTCTTCTTGGTGCAAAGATCATGTGTGGTAGATGTTTTGGTAAAGAAAGCACCATATATGGACTTGTGTGTGTTTATGTGTTAATATGTGTGTCTCAGGAAATGGTATCTTGTTCCACATGTTTAACTCTCATTGAGTTGATTGAGAACGAGAGATAATGAACTTAGTGTGGCTACAACTTCCTTTAAATACCCAATAGAGTCTACAATAACACAGTAACTAATGTGCATGCACATGCATGCAGTATGCTGCTTGCATGTGCATAATCTTCACAATACTTTTTTTTTTATTCTGAAAGACTCCCAAACATCTGCTCTATAACTTTTTAAAAATTATTTTATTCCATATTTTAATCTAACTACATTTTCTTTGATATGCCAAATTTCTTTTGTAACTTATGTATGTTTTACTCCTTTCTTCTCACACCATCCACATGCCACAGCCACAGTGATGTGATGCCACATGCTTCCAGTGGAACTGGACATGAAGTCCAGCAGATTGTTAAAGATAAATTTATTTGTTTTGTAAGTTTTCTATGACAAGATAATGAAGCGTTTATCTACATAGCCACGACTTGTGCTGCATTTGTTTTGCTGTTGTCATGGTGACATCAAACTGCCAAAAGAAAAGAGAGAAGAAAAGATGAAAAGAATGGTGCAGGGAAATGGCCTTACACAGATGCAGCTTATCCTAAACAGTTTCCATCACTGTGCTGGGGCTCTCTCTTATTGAGATCATTGTTCACCATCGTCTTCGCCTGTCATGCACTTCAAAATCTGTTCACATAAGTTAAAGTAATAATGTTAGACATAGATGTGTAAATATGTTAAACTGACAGTATTATAGCATGTTGTTTGCGCAAGTTGCCGCGTAACAGAACAGATATTAAATTTGTCCCGGCTGACTGGATGTTGTAAAAATAGTTTGTTAAAGCCTTTCTAGTACACAGGAGTAACACATTTTCATGTGTTCCGTAGAAGCAAGAGTTCCACCCATACATCCATTTTCTTAACTGCTTATCCAGTTCAGGGTAACAGGGGACCTGGAGCCTATTGCAGCTGTCATAGGGCAGGCAGGGTACACCCTGAACAGGTGACCGATCTATCACAGGGCTAGCAGCAATAACTAATTTGATATAATTAACTAAAGTCGCTAACATTAGTAGCAATAAATCAATAAATAAATAAATGTTTTACCAGTGACTGAGAATTTAACGTAAGCATATTTACACAGACATCATTAGCATGTGGCTTTGTGTTTTAAAGGTGGACAGTATCACAAATTATTTAGTCATGCAGGGGATGTCAAACTCATTTTACAGTTAGGTCCATAAGTATTTGGACAATGACGTGATTTTTTTTAGTAATTTTGCTTCTGTACAACACCACAGTTTTCAGCTTTAATTCAAGGGGTTTAACAAAAGTATTCCATTAACTGTTAAGGAGTTGCAGCCATTACCTGATTTGCAGAAGCTCAAATGTAACTGGAGAATTTATTGACAAGCAGTTTCTTGGCTACGTGAGGCCTGTACCCTCGTTATTCCATGAGAAATTACAGATCAGAGAGTTTATTCCAAGTGTTGTAACTTTTCACTGGAATTCTCAATATGAGGTCTAAAGAGATGTTGATGCAGGTGAAGGAAGCCATCATTAGGCTGAAAAACCAAAATAAACCTATCTGAGAGATAGAAGAAACTTTAGGAGTGGCCAAATCAACAATGTGGTGCATTCTTAAAAAGAAGGAATGCACTGGCCAGCTCAGCAAACACACTAAAAGACCTGGAAGACCACAGAGGACAACTAAAGTGGATGATCATGGAATGCTTTCCTTTGTTAAGAAGAACAACTTCACAACATCTAGACAAATCAAGAACACCCTGTAAATGTTTTCACGTTTAATGTCCTAAGTTCCAATCCTTTTACAAAACAAATGATGAAGAGCCTGAGATGTCTGCAGAGAAGTCAGCACAATTTAAACAATATGTCTGTTTTTATTACAAAGAAACCGTACTATCACAATAAAATAAACACATCAGCACAGCTCATTGGCTTAACCATCTTATTTTGATGTGGGATGGCAGGCCATGGGTAATGTCTCATGCAAGAAGGCTGTAAAACTGGTCATGATTCAGACCTCTGACTTGGATGAAATTAACAGTTCGGGCATGACGGATTAACAGCTTGCAAGACCTCCTGGTGCAAAACACTGTGAACCCGTTGGTGGGCTGGTTCCGGCCCACGAGCCATATGTTTGACACCCCTGCTTTAATGTGTTGCATTTTATACATTATATATCTGTTACAGTGAAGATGGATTGCAGCTGAAATATTGAGGACCCCCTCTGTGCCAGTAGATGGGTAGACAAGATTAAGCCCAATGAAATAGTGTAACACAGTAGTGTAACACAGAAAGAAAATGAGATGAGTACCTATTTTTTAGCAGATGGAGGTAAAGGAGCAGTACAGGAAGGGGTAAATTAATAGACATATAAAAAGGAGGCAAAGGAGGGATTAAAAGGAGAGGAGAAAGATCAGTAATAGGGCCAGAGGAAGGTGTGGAAGAAGGGGTGAAAAGAAAGGCAGAGTCCCCCTACTGAGATTTCATTTCCAGCTGCCTGATAATGCTGCTCTTCTTCTGCTTCTAATCTCTACTACAAGGAGGAAATGAGAAACACATACACACACTGAAAAACCCTCTTGAGTGTCTGTCAAAATACACACAAGTGTGCAAAAAACACACATACGGTATACAGTAGAAAAAAACAGACACTCTAGGATACATGGTTTGAACATGCATGTTTAGAATCTGTGCACAGAAACAATGAGCTGACATTGAAACATACACTAGAAATATAAACTTAGCAAGATATGTATAAAGATGAATTTTCCAAGTCCCTTCTCTCTCACACACACACACAAACACACCCATCTTCCCTTTTGGGAGCCTATTAGCTTCTCTATGTCACAAGGTGAGCAGAGGATAATGATTCACAGATCCCTCCAATCTCTCTGTCTTTCTTCTTTGTAGAAAGACAGACTCGGATGGACTGACAGACAAGAAGAAAATAGGATAGAGTGAGAGGACACACAACAGGTGTGGAAAAAGAAAAAGGCAGACATCCCTTTTCTTTCTTTGTTTCCCTGCTCTGTGCCAAGTCTGCCTTTCATCAGTCCGCTTAATGAATGACTTGTCAGTTTGATTCATGTCTGGCTATGACAAATTTGGAAGGCATTTAGTCGGAAATAGGGAAATTATGCAGTGCTGCATTTGATATGTTTCCCTGTACCTAAACTAATGAAACATCTAATATAAATGACAATAACTTTAAATGTTAAGAGACAAGATAAACTTACTCTCTCTGTCATGCCCTAATTTCTAATTTATGCAACCAGAAGAATCTTTATTGCTGTCATTCATACTCACATCAACTCTGAAAACACATTGTGTGTACTTGCGGGTACATTTAAAATGCATGTGTGTTGCTTTGGAAGTTCACCAAGGAGGGAAATGGCGATTAGTCATGTTTTAAAAAATCATTCTTAAAAGACAGGCATATAAGATTTATTCCTTAAAAAAGGGGAAATCCTATCGCTTAGTGCCAGTGATCTGCAGGTACTGATGTTGACGGGCAAGCAGGGCGTGTGATAGTGATCTGCATGCACTGATTGTGCTGAGAAGCCAAACAGAGAAGCATCACAGCACCATCTACTGTCTGGAACCCCCTCCTGTTTTCTTCTACTAGGCAAGGTGTTGCTTTGATACAGTCAGCCAATACCTGCAAGGTGGGGTTTGAGCTCCAGTGCACAACACCCTACTTTTTTTCCTTTCTATATAAATACTGTACAACAAGAGACCGATTTTGTGTCTGTGTGTTTGTGAACATGAGAAACAGATTTTTGTTTTGATTTATTCAGCGAATGTGCTTTTAACCGTCTCTTTTTCCTCATCTGCTTTGCCTCAGCTGTAACATTCAACAATGTAATGGCTATTTGATTGCAGCAGCACATCTATGACCTAAATGAGTAAGTGAGCACAGTTACCTTTGCATGTAGTCAAACTGTACATTACCTCATAAACACATGAGCCACTGCAGAGTTTCCGCGTAATTTGGTGTAATTGTCAGCTCCAGTGTAATGTTGCATTTGTGTTTTCTTTTACTGACCTGTGAATCAAATGGCTAAGCACACGATGTTATAGCTTGACATTGTATCTCGCTGCTGCTCAGCATCATGGCCGGCATAATGGCTGGCTATCATCTAACTTTGATTTATAGCGAGTTTGGACTTATTTTCCTACACTCTCGAAGACTGATTGAAAGCACTTGTGGAGAAACTATGTCTTATTTTATCACCAGTGACTATGAAGAGGATTATTTAATGGTTAAAGTTGCATTTTATGTGTTTAAGTTCCTCTGAGGCAAATTGCTGTTAAGAAAAGGAATCACTGGACAATTTTACGGTTCTACAGTAATGCACCAATACAATACCGTGTGTGTTTTGGACCCCTTAGATAGTTGTTGTGTGTTGATGCTGTAGCTTAGATACTGCAATTTGCAGAGCTGGGGTCCTGTTTACTATCAAGATAATGGAGTTGCCATGCGTCTCTGCTCTGTTTGTGTTGCTCATAGCAGATTGTTGAGGTTTTGGTGAGGTTTCACAGGGTGTCTGGATTTCAAACCCATGTAGGAGTTGGCCCAAGGTTCAATTTCCAACTGCAGATTGTATTTATAAACTGAAATGAACACATACACATGACTCATAAAAACAATTTAAAACAATATGATACGATACTGTACAACAGAATAAAAGAATAAAAGCTGACTGGCTGACCATCTCTTTTCTCGCTGCAGAGCAGGCCACCCAGCCTGATTGGGGTGAAATTTGGGGTGAATGAGTTTCAGCATCACATGATCTGAATGTGGAGAGTTAGATTTAAAATAACACTTGGGGGGAAAAAAGTTTTGGAAAACAATATTACTGACAAGTGATATAAATGTCAGCTAATAGTGCATTTTCCATTTGATGCCATAACCTGCTCATATGTTCTGAACCTTCAACAGCAGGTTATGTTAAACCCCCATATGAACTATGAACATTATGCTGCTGTGATAAAATTTGCTGCTTATGAAGTTGTTTCCTTGCATGTAGAGCGAACATTTATTTTAAAAAGCTCTATAAATAAGGATTATGAGCTACATCAAAACAATCAAAGTGAATTTAAAGTTTGCCATTATTCAGTTTGCATTATTTTTGCTCTCAGTATAAGAGCTGCTGTATTGCATTCATGATTATTCATACATGCATCCATTTTCTTAACCACTTATCAAATTAAAAGCTGCTGTAGAGATGGGTACCAAAACCCAGTATTAAAGACCAGAGTATCGATAAGCTCTGATGTTATCGGTACTGGAGAAATTAAGAAAATAGATTTATTATTGCTACATAAAAGTTATATTTCACATTTTATCTGATCAGCTCCATCACTGATTAAGACATTAATCTGTGATGCATTTCTGCTATACCCTCTCCAGAAGCTCTCTCTCTCTTTCTCTCTCTCTGTCTTTCTCTGTCTTGCGTGCGAGGGGCGGGGCGTGGAGCAGCTCTCTCTCTCACTTGTGCACGGCACACATGCACACAGACCCTGGTCAGTGACGATGGTGGAGAGAGTAGATTGCACTTCTCTTGAGTGCTCGTTGCCACAAGTGCAACAGGCCTTTTGTTTGTAAAGGCGGAAATATGAGCAGTCTGTCTAAACATTTAGGGAAAGTCCATCACATTCAGATGGAGAAATGCAGTTTTTGACTGTCTAGCTCGGAGTTCGTCTGTCATTATCCCAGGTATGTTAAGCTAGCCTGGAGCACAAACAAGATTATCTAAATTACTGGTTTTCTAAAATCTGAACGGTGAATTAATGATCAAAAGGTGGTTAGCAAGCTGACTGTTATGGGTGCCTCCATTCCTAAACTCAGTCCGAGATGGTAAAAACATCATCTGAACTGTCATTCAGAAATTCCCAATTTCAGTTTCAGATCACTCAGTGATTTGGAAGCTGCAGTCAAACTAACTTTACAGGACAGTAAATGTCGTCACAAAAAGTCCTGCAAAAAAAGTATTTTTACTTAGAAATGAAGTATTGTACTGTATTATGCTCTTGAAACACCAGTAAAATCCATAAAACTATAAGACTATGTTTGTTTTACTTTTCCATCTCCAGAAAATCTGTATTTGTTCAAAACATTGCTGTATTTTGCTGCTTAATTTTATTTCATTTAACATTTTAATAATCACATTAGAGTCAAGACGATTTTGTTGTGGTTTGGTACTGTTAATTGTTTATGTTCATTTATATATAGAAAATTTTGGCCATAATTTGATTCTTTTTTCTCCAAAAAGTACCAATAAGAATACCATTAACGTCCCGGACTGATAAGGAGTACTGCTAAGAGTAGTAGTATCATTAAAATTGTAACGATACAGCTCCCTAGTTGTGCACCTTTAGGATTATTATTAGTACATTATTTTATTTCACAGAAAACTCACAGAAAACCTTAACAAGGATTACACCAAATCATCCGAGAAGATGAAAATTTTAGAGGACAGGATGAGCTACTAATCTCAATGTGACAAGCATTTCATTGATTTAAATAAAGTCAAACAATATTGTGACATGTCACATTATTGAGGTACATCTCTTTTTCCTTATGAAGTTCTTATGAATTCTCTTTCATATCTTTCCTTGAAGTCAGGGTGCTTTCCATCGAGTTCAAGGAAAAATGATTAGGAAAACCAGAGGAGGTCATTTTTTGAGCAATATTACTGTAGACATTATGTATCACTGGAAAGATGATTTGGAAAAATGTCCCATCAAAGCACATTTCAGGTTGCATATCTTCAGCATTGGCCTCAGAAAAGTAAAATAAAATAAAGAAAGAATCTTCAATGATACTTTTTAATATGCAACAACTCCAATAGCTCAAAGAAAATTAAATGTATTGGGTGAAATTAAATCTAGTTTCAGTTTCACTTTCTGCATTTTATATATGTTTGGGACGGTTGCGATGTGGTTGCCACCCCTTTTGCTGAGGTAAAGACATAAAGTTGTGAGATTATCACGGCCTTGTAAAGGCTGGTGTAGTTTTATCCTGGAAAGCATTAACAGTCTGGGGCAATTACCTCTCAATGGCTGCTTTCTGCTGAACGTGTGGGTCTACAAGAACATGTGTGTGTGCGCGTGTGTGTGTGTGAGACAGAGAAAGTGACAATGAGAATGGTGAGCCTGTTTGTGTTGTTGCGCGCGTGTCTTTTAAGGAGTGTGTGCAAACTTTGTCAGTCCTCGTGTGTATAACAAAGAGTGATAATTTTGTACACCATGTGATAACAATATGTGCTGATTGTGGTCTCCTGGGTCCTGCCCTCCTAATGCCTCCACGGCAGGTTATTTCTCTAACACATACATATGCAACCGTCACACTCTAAACTCACTTCCCATCACTTCAGGTTTTGACTCTTTTTTTTTAAACTCTGGCTTCATTTCTTATATTCCTCTTTTTTGTTTGTGTTTCTTCAGCAGTCTTTTCTCTATATTTTCATGTTGTTCTTTACATCTTTAACTTCCCTGTTTTTCTGTTACTCGGATCATCTGCATTTTTTTTCACCTTGGTTTCTTTAACTTTGCCTTTTTGTTAATGTCCTTTAGTTATTGATTTATTTCATTCTACGTTTCCTTTTTTCATCACTCACGTTACTCTACTTAGACAGCCCCCTCCTCCTTTGCCTTTCCTCCTAATGTTCTCTTCTTCTGGCACTCATATTCATTCCTCTTCATCCCTTTGTTCTTTATTGTCCTTCCTGCCCTCCATCCATTCCTCTCTCTTCTACCTTCACCTCAGAATTTGCTGTCCTTTTACTTCTTCATCATCTTCCCCTCCTACTCTTTCCCTTCCTTCCCCCTCCATCACCCTCCCACCCCACCCACGTCTCCCCTCTCCATTAGCAGATTAGATTTAGTCCCATAATGCCGCTGGGCACCATGATTTTACCAGCTCTCATTACTCCTAAATCATCTTTTCCTTCTCTCTCTCTCTTTTGCTTTCTCTCTCTTCCTCCACTCTCATCTCCCAGTATGCTAACACACACTTCTACACACACACACCCTGTGCCATATGCCAAAGCTTGCGCTGTGCACCGTATTCCCCCTTGAATTAGCGGCAGGGCCAGTGATTTGTGTTGGAGTGTGATTGGGTGGGAGGGGAGAATTTGGTTCAATTTCTGTCTGTCTGCATCCATCCTTTATTCTCCGCTATATATTCCCCCGGGACATGAATGATTTTCATATCCCAATGTTTGAGGTGGACTACATTTGCTTGCATGCCGTTATATGAGGTGTTTTTGGAGCAGAATTTTCTGGAATGAAGGACTGGCATAATGCAATTTTAGAAGGACAGGTCATTTTTTTCTCTTGTACAGTAACTGATTGGAGCAAAAGAGACAGATGCAAAATAGGTGTAAAGATGGACAAGCTGAGATGGGGAAAAAAACCCCCCAAAAAGAGTCGTTGTAATTATGCATGCATGCGAGTGTTCATCATTTTTGAAGTGTCAGCGTCTTATCGTTTATTGTGGCAGGAGGTGAGTTAGCTGCAGTTTTACCCTCTGTGACAAAACCACTGATCGCCACGTTCATTTTAATCATGTCACAACACTTTCAAGCACATTTCCAACATTCATCTTCATATTGCGGTGAATGCTTCATGTATGGAATACCATCACTTACCAAAATAATGCACAGCCTATCAGCATTGGGACAATATTGGCCTAGAATAAACTAAATGCTCTGTGTAAAGTGAAACAAATATTTGTATTAGGGGAGGAGAAAATTCTATAAAATGTACTGCCTACTAATATCCAACATGACATCTCAGATCATTTGGCTTATTCTTTATCCTTTATTGTGTTCCTTTTTTCAGGAACCAGTAGCTTAAAAAAGTCAGCTATATCCTATATGTTATATATACCTTTTATTTGTTTGTTTGCTTTTTTTTTGTTTTTTGCTACTGGAAACATTTTAAACTTGGGTTTGACAAATCAAGTAAGTTTAAACTGCGACATATAAATCCTTGATATATATTAACAGGAGCAGCAACTTTTCATAGTTTGCAACCATATTTTTCTACATCCTAAATGCTGACAATACCTGCTATGTGTTATAATTTCTCACCGGTGACCAGATGTTAAACACAATTTACAATTTTCTTGTCTTTTTTAATACTAAGCCGAGCAGTCAAATTAACTAAAATCCATTTCCTGCACCTGTCCTTTTTTTTTTTTTTCACCAGTCCACAGAGAAAGCCTGCTGAAGAGGAACAATAGCGCAGAATCTGGATCCACTCAATCTAATCTCTCAGCCTTAATGGGCACGGCTGCTTTTTAGACACACCCTGCAATGCACACACACAAACCGCACACACTCAGAAAATAATGCAACCACATGCAAGTAGATATGGTTGCAGATACAATAACATTTGTTCAACCATTGCACAAACTCTTGAGTTTTCAGGTAGATAAACTTAACAAGGATATGGATACAGTCGAAGGGACACACAGATACTTCTGTAAACACACACACCCACATAGACCCCTCTCTTCCAGTTAGCCCTGACATTAGCCACTTGCTGTTTCTAACTGGATCATGGGGCTTACTAAAGAGATTAGGACCTAGAGACAGCATAGCAACCACACACACACACTCTCACAGACGCACATATGTACACAAAAGTGCTTTCTTTCCCCTAGTTGTGTCTTTTATTTCTTTCCTTTTCTCCATCTCCCCAATTTGTCTTTTTATGTATCTCTCCCTTTCTCTCACTCTCTCTCAAACACACACACACAAAGCACACACACTCACCAGACAGGCCCTCAGGCTAAGAAGACAGCAGCCAGTAGCCATTGTGGAAGACAGTCTGTCAGCGGAATTAGCCTACCACTGCATGGGAAGGGAGGATGACAGTCTGCTCTGTTTGCCATCACAATCAATTTATTTCACCAAGTACATCGTAAAAGCCTCTCTTTCTTTCTGTTGCATGTGTCCAGTGCTGTGTTGCGAAACACCAAAAAAAGAGTTTTAGGAAAATTCGGTAGAACTTTGTAATAACTGCACACTATTAAGCATTATTATGGCATTATTATGGCATTAGTAAAAAGAAGTCTCAACTGTCTTCACAACAGAAAAATGACACAGACAAAGCACAAAGAGATACAGAACATATAAATATTTATTGCAAGATGCAAACATGACCCACCTGAGGTTCACAGAATACTGAAACGTATGTAGGACCAGAGTCTGAGTTTGTAGGAGGAGTTTAAGACAGACAGAGACACACTGAGCAGCTGGAGCCACAGGATACTTTAACTTAAATATACTGACATTTATTCATTTAAAATCCAACACGAATAAGGTTATCACAAAACAACAGTGAATATTTCACAGAGCTTCACAAACAGGTGTAAACACCATTAACAAAGTGTCCATCATATTAAAGTGTTAATGCAGGAAAATGTCTCTGGTATGTTTCAGAGTTTGGAATTTCTTTAGTTCGTTCCTCAGGTTCAACTTTCCTCTGGTTTGCAGTCAGTTAGCTTTAGTCAGAAAAGTCAGCGTCCAGTCAGGTTCAGTTCCAAAGTGCTCCTGAATTAAACGAAATAGTCAGGATGTCCGATGCAGTGCTTCACACAGGTGAACTCTGCTGAAATGAAAGAAGTAGTAGATGATCTCCTCCTCAGGTACAGTGAGAACTCAGAGCAGCTCCTCGGGGTAAGGAGGTGATCAGGTTCAGGGGTAATTCTCCTTCATCAAGGAGAATCCCAAATCAAATGTCATTTTCATGGAATCTCA
>VUQI01041445.1:0-10743 GCA_015106735.1 Paratilapia polleni | reverse complement strand
CTCTCTTTCTAGTCCCTGTCAGTACTCTTGCTGCAGCATTCTGGATTAACTGAAGGCTTTTCAGGGAACCTTTAGAACAACCTGATAATAATGAATTACAATAGTCCAGCCTAGAAGTAATAAATGCATGAACTAGTTTTCACTCAAAGACAGGATGCTTCTGATTTTAGAGATATTGCACAGATGCAAGAAACCAGACCTACATATGTTTAATATGTGCATTGAAAGACATATCCTGGTCAAAAATGACTCCAAGATTCCTCACTGTGCCTAGAGGCAAAAGTAATGCCATCCAGAGTAAGTATCTGTATGTATGTATCTGGTTAGATGTCATATTTGTAAGATTTTTAGGGCCAAGTACAATAACCTCAGTTTTATCTGAATTTAGAAGTAGGAAATTAGAGGTCATCCAGGCCTTTATATCTTTAAGACATGCCTGTAGTTTAGGTAATTGGTGTGTGTCATCTGGCTTCATGGATAAATACAGCTGGGTATCATCTGCATAGCAATGAAAATGTATGCTATGTTTTCTAATAATACTGCTTAAGGGAAGCATGTATAATGTAAGAAAAAAATAGAATTGGCCCCAGGACAGAACCCTGAGGAACTCCATAATGAACTTTAGAGTGTGAAGAAGACTCCCCATTTACATGAACAAATTGGAGTCTATTTGATAAATATGATTCAAACCACTGCAACGCAAATCTTTTGATAAACAAGGTATGTTCTAATCTCTGCAGCAAAATATTGTGATATATATATATATATATATATATATATATTTGTGTGTGTGTGTGTGTGTGCGTGTGTGTGTTGATGGAGACCCAGTACTTCAAATTTTTGTTTTTGACAGATGCAGAAGCACCTCTGGACTACATTCTTTCTCTTTAGGCCCTCATATATTTTGGCAATGGTTGCAGATGGCAAGACAGTCCCCCATCTGGGTAGGCTTCTCTACTACAATTGCCTTTTCTTTGCAGTTGGAGCCCACAAATTGATGGATTAAATATTGTGACTGTTTCACAAACTGCTGTGAGACTGTTGAATCAGAACACATGTGAACAGAAAGCTTGACAGACCTTAGCAATAAGGAGAATGGGGATTAGCGGAAGTTCAATTCAAGAGAGCCTTGTTATGAATACAGACTCCACAGAAAGTGTTATGTCAATTTTCATATGCACTGACTCACAGAATGATGTCTTGCAGCCAACCATGACTGCTTTGGCAACCATGCTTTGGAAGGTGAGTATGCTCTGATGCTGTGGGCTAAAAACACCACACAGTTTGTTTTATAGAATGACACAAAACCTCAAACAAACCACCACACAGGCAAAAAACCTTCACCTGTCTGTGTGCTCTCCTTGCATTTGCATCTACCTGCCAAGTTCATTCCCACTGTGTTTGTCCTTCCAGCTGTGTTTATCCATTTGATTTCATAGAGCATCCGCCTTCCTTTGCAAAACCACCCCTAATGAGACTTTTAGAGGTTTTATTTGTTCTCTGGATAATACTGCCTTTAATTAACCTTGTTTTATTCATGTGTTGTCTGTCAGTTGCAGAAGCGACTGCAGGCTCCCCTCTGGATGGAGGGAACATAGCGCTGGCCATCTTCATCCTCGTTCTGTTGCTGTCTGTGCTCCTGGGAGGGGTGTATGTCTATGTCACACGGTAAGAGCCTGAACTTGAAAATTACATGCAAGGCTCTGACTGTATTATTCTACTATTAACATGTATTTGATTAGCCTGGTCTCTGTTACAGCTCGTCTCATACAGATGCTTGGTCAGAACCCCTTGGTGTCACCTTTTAACCCACTTACCTCTTTAACTGTAGCAAAAAGTTAGGTTTATTTTGTGTCATCTACACCTCGCAAAGATCTGTGGGTATATATTTCTCAGAAAACCAGAAGCTAAATCTTTGACTGTCACACTCTGGTGCGAGGGTGACAGCTCCTGAAACTCTGATCTCTGTATTGTCTCTTTTTCTCTTTTCGCTCATTGTGTCCAATAGGTGCCGATATAACTCCAACTTAAGGCTGCCTCTTATCTACCCCCACCCTTACCGACAGATCACTGTGGAGACAGAGTTTGACAACCCGCTCTATGAAACAGGAGGAGTAAGTGTCATGTAAAATCTGTAGCAGTACACTCAACTCCTAACTGTCCATGCCTTTGACTTTATGTTCAACACTTCTCTTTCAATTACAGCAGGACACTCGTGAGTATGAAGTGTCGATATGAGAAGCCTCTCAAAAGACATTTGTGAACCGTGACAAGACTGACCGCCTCGACCTAACTCTTCATCCTCCCCTTCCTCCCTTCTCCGCCCAGGAGGAGGCGATGTAAATACAAATAATGATGTCCAACCCATTCTGCAGTGATGGATCCTGTCTCCTTCTCTGATGTGACAGCTTTTGTAGACATGATGGGAAACATAAGAGGATATTTGCAGCAAAGAGGAGATAGATGATAGATAGTCAGCGGCTGACCAGTCTTGCAGTCCGGGAGAGGTTGGGTGATAGAGGACAGAGGGGAAAGGCCTAAAATACATCTGAGAACATTAAAACATGACCCGTTTTCACACATGTGCTGCAGTCCTTAACTTTTCTAGATATCACCCAACAGAGGTCCGACAGTTGGACTGGACATTAGACAGCCGTTAACCTGAAAGCTACCTAGTCCATCTGATGGCAGTGATGTGCAAATAGTGCAGGTAAATGCATTTACTTCTATTGAGTGGGTGTCATGTGTGCTGCCTAATGCGCACTCTATACAGGCAGCTCTCTCACTTAAACCACATGGATCATTTCCAGAAATGCAAACACACCTGAAGTGGACTATTTCTTGTTGTGAATGACATATGAGAAAGGAAAAAATTGTGGTAAATATTCTGAGTTTTTTCTCCCGAAATTGTCTGAAGTTCATGTGTGAAAACAGCTGTGGTGGGGAAGGAAGGAGGCAGAGACAGGACAGGAGAGAATGTGGGGATGAAAGCACTTTTTAGTATTTTTTGCTTGATTGTTAAAGAGGTGAAGTTATAATCCTTAAGATTTTTATCAGATCCATTTTTGATACTATTTATGATCTTTTTTTTTTTCCTGCAATAGCCTTTCAATGTTCTCAAATTCTGTAATCTCTGTCATTGTTAGTGGCAACCAATTCTAGACAGGATTCAAATTGTCTGCACACATTTAAGGAATTCACAGGAATCAAGACTCCCAAGGATGTGATCCAGCATAGTATTGTCTCATCAGTCAAGTATCCAGATAAATGTTGAGGAAACTTTAATCAAATTTCCAGAAAATCTGCAAAGGATCCACTTTGTAATGTGAATATTAAGAACTGGTTTATAGAGGTTAGCAGCTTTATTTTGTGCCATGAAATCATTGCAGAGAAACAGGAGGTTTCTTTATGTTGTTAATGTGAAAAACATCTCTATCGTATTTATAAGTTCTCTTTCTGTCCACAGAATTTTGCGACTGTAAAGATGTATTTAAACAGAAAGCGAGTTTAGAACATGCAACTTAAGCATAGCGTTCACACTTCTCCTACATTCTCAGACCTTTTACACTGAGGGGTGGAAATGCTGTCAACTCATTTTCAGTTTGAAAAATCCAGTTTTAAAAAAACTGAGACTTTTGGGAAACAGTGAAGCACATACCCACGTTTTACAACTGCTTTTTAGCAACAGCTCACATATTTGAAATCACAAAAGGGTTAGGGTTCATTCTTCTTGTGTCTGTACTTTTTTCCCATTGCCATGGCTTCCTCTGCCAATGGATCATGCAAACATTACCACTCTAATAAGTCATTCTATTTACTTTGCAATGAATTCCAATCAACATGTTTCAGCTGCCATGACTGATTTGTACTTGTGTGCTACTTTTAGTAACAGTTTACACCAGCACGCGCATGATCAGTGTACATGAATGGTCGATGTGATATACAGGCGTGTTTGTGCAGACAAGGGTTGTTTCTGAAACTGTGGTAGATTGTTAGTCTGGATAAAATAGCATTTTAAAATGAAAATGTTTTAGTGTGGATGTAGCTTTAATGTACCTGTTGTGTAGCTGTAAGCTAGCTATCTAGTATGTGTTTGTTTGTTAAGTTCGGCCTCTGGCTGAACTCAGAACTCTGCAGAAACTCCAAGAAACTTTTTTTTAAATGTTATTTCCCTAAAGTCTCTCTCCTCCTTTTTTCTTCTCATCTCTGTATGTATGATTCAGAAAGCTGATAGTGGTCTCCAAAAGTATGCTAACAGTAAAGTAAAATTACACTATACTATTAGCATACATTTTTCTTTTCAAGTTTTTATCACTTTTGTTACTTTTTATCACTTCATACCAATTTCGCTGTTAAATAACCCCTGAAGGTTCAAAATCAGTAATCTAAAAATAGACTTTTGTAATGATGATTGTAATTGTACTGGTGACCTCCGGTGTACCCCAGATGCTGGTCCACACTGGAGCACTTTTAATAGAGTTATCTGACAAATAATATATGCTGTGCGGTACAGGCCATCCAAGACATTTGGCCAGTTTTAGTAAAATTCTAGTATATTATTATTCTGTTGCTTAGCACTAATTAGCAGGTATTTGTAGCTTTACATTGCAGCCATATAGTTTAGGAATGCAGCTTGCTAAGTAAGCTAGCTAGCATTAACTGATGACTCTCGTTCACTCTCTGTCACTTCTGGCTCCAAAAACCTAACCTGGCAGCAGCCAAAATTTGAGACTTCAAAATACTAAGGCCAAAACCAGGGGCTGATCACAAAACCATCTTTTGTGTACAGTCTATTTCTCACTCAGCCTGCAGATTCATTATTGGAACAATGGCATGCAAAAAAATAAATAAAATAAAATAAAATAAAATAAAAACTGGTAAACACGGGTGTTGTTAAATCACGTAGGACTGAAATCTTAAGGATTACAACTTAGATCTAAAATATCATAAAGAGTACTGGAGGTGGATTTTTTTTTCTTTTTCAAGAGTCATCCTCTCTTTTCACAAACTGATAATAACTGGAAGAAAATAAAGGTCAGTGCTTTCTTTTATTTGTGACCCAGTCAGTCTGACACAGGATGTCAGCTGTCTCCTGTCCCCAAACTCCCACCTGCCTGCATCACCTTCAAAGATTTCTGCTCCAGCCGGTCTGATTCTGGCTTTAGCTCTAGTTCAGTGGTATTTAAATCTTCAACTTAAGGGCAGTACTGTTGTCTCATTTCTCTCCCATGTAGTTAGATTGATGGACTGTTGCAGACTGGCCTCAGTGTCCCTAGGTTTGGACCTTCTAACGATTAGAAAAGAAAAACGAAAAAGATGTATTGTTGCAGCTGTGGCAGTTGCGATGTGAATAGCGTAGCTGTAGTTAACTGATCAATCTTCGAGAACAAGCTCAGTCAACCCACCAGATGATGTATTTATTTTGATGTACTGTACATGTGATGTTTTATGCAGATTGATAAATGTACATTTTCATTATGAGAAGACAAATGTTAACAGTTTCCCTAAATAAATAGTAAAACCTAAATAAAAAGTACAAAAGACTCTTTCTAAACATTGAGGTTTTTTTGTTCAGTTCCTTTCTGTCTTATTTTGGTGAAGGAACCAAATGGAAAAATAAATACACCAGTTTACATCTAGCCAGAAAAGACGTTTGATACTGAAAATGTTAACTTTTTCAACTAACATCTTAAATGTCTCTTAAAAGAATATTGCTTTATTTATAGTACTGCATTACATCTAAATGGTGTAGCTATGACGTGGCTGCATACTCTACTCCGTAGCCTGACGTTTGCCTTCCCATAAATGCAATTTCACATTGCAACGCAGAGAACAACCACTGTGATGGGTCCTCTTGGTATTTGTATGATGGGAAAACATCAATTTTATCCTTAAAATGGGGCAAGTAGGTCTGAGTACTTTCTGCAGCTCTTGCCTTCCTTTTTGGAGTTACTATAAAATAGATAAATATATGGTAGATGTCAAATCAAACCCAGTCTAAACAGCACTGAGATTTGGTTAAAAAGTGAAAAAGGTAAAAATTCTTCTCAGCTGGTTGAAAAGATGACTAGAGGAGGATGTCCCTTCATGTCTAACTTTGGTTGAAAAGTGACAGAACATCTCTTCCTCCTCTGCAAACTCCACAGATGACAAGCAGTTTAAAACCCAGACCCTTCTTGCTAACACTGCACCACCATGCCCCCCTAGCATGTGGGAAGAATACTGTTCAGAAGCCCATACAAAAAGGCTCACAATGCAGCACACAATGAGACAGACCCCCATAATTATTGGCATCTTGTAAGATTAGTCTGTGTACTTGATAAGGCCATTGTATGATTGTCTGATCCCAACCACTTAACTAAACAAAATGTCAACCAAATGTATATAAAAAGAACAACAGCGCGTTTGCATTTTTCAAACAGGCAACTTTTCATTGGACAGAATGCTGTTGTCTTACAAATATACCCCAGTTGGTGGGAGGCAAATCCTGCCCTGCAGCATGTCCCTACCTCCAACCCAGTTTTATGTCCTAACAATTTCTTCAGTTGCCATCACGAATGCTAATAGGAGGATAATGCTTCCTGCCACGATAGCAATTTCCACAGGCCTTCCTGCTGAGTTTAATTCTACTGGTGAGAAGCTTTTAACCAGATGCTTGACAACTGCAGGCACTCTGAAGAAACCGAGTGCTATCCACACAAGTTTAATGAACCGAAAGGTATTCACAGAGGCTGAAGTATGTTACATTAATGTCTGAATTCAAAGCATTTAGTTGGGGTCATTATCCAGAGAGACTCATAATGAATGCAGTAATACAAGGAGCTCATTATTATTACAACCAACTAACAGCATGGGCCAGATCACTGAGGCAATACATGGAACAAATACTGTTAATGTGTTAAAGACAGTTATTTTGAATAGAGAGCAGTGCAGGTGAAACTTGATGAATTTGATCAAATATATAGAAGAACTGAGATACATTTAGCTATATGTGCGTATGTATGCAAGTATTACATGTCCTGAACTTTTGTCTGTACTTTGTTTTTTGTCCTGTTGGTTGTTCGTTGTCTCTCTACACTCCTCTTTCCCCTCCTCCTGGTTGTGGCTGATGGCTGCCCCTACCTGAGCCTGGTCCTACCAGAGGAAGTGCCTTGTTTGATTGACTTTCCAATAAGAAATGTTTATCGTTCATACTGAGGCTCTAGACTAGGACCCCCATGACCAAGTGGTACCCTGTGCCTGTGCACTGTAGTCCTTTCTATAATAAGGTGTAATATGTGTATTCATTGTTGTGTATAATGCAAATGTAAAATGTGGCTCTAAGAAGCCTCGAATTAAAGCTGACATTCAGTTTTTTTCCATTGCAGCTTATTTTCACAAACACTGAGCCCCAGGCAGAAGGACGCACCTCAGACAAAATGTTGTGTTTGTGATTATCTGAAATCAGAAGGTAATTAGAAAGAAGAAGCATATGATAAAGTGTACTCCTCTATCTGAGCCTAATCATCTGTAGTCAGTCATTAGTCTTCCATAAGGTGCTGTGTTCCCTAATGGCTGAGTAGTAATGAAGGATAACCTAGAATCAATAGTTTTCTTCCTGTTGGGAAGAAGGTGTATCAACACTGAGTCAGTGTATGAATAATGACTCAGGGGGACCTGCTCATTTAACAGTTAAATCAGTGTGTTTTTACCTTGTGTGATTATAAAAGTGCTGAAGGAAAACCATCATTAACCTGCCAATTTTCTTCCAAAAGACACTGGTCTAAACTCTAATTACAGACTGAAGGGCACAGAGGTCATCACATTTCCTCATCCCTCAGTGGAGGTAATTATAAGGCAGGAGTAAGTGATAATTGGGGCTCACCGTTTGAATATGCCACAGTGAAAGGCTGCAATGTTTAACTTTAAATCAGTTCAGCTGGATATAAGAACAGTAATTTCAGAGATTAGCATCTTCTGCCATCATATAATCCTCCTCTAGTTTTATATCCAAATCAACTGCATGTTCACATGTGTAAACACGTTCCATAATTAGTGGTTCGCTCACATCTGCTGGCTGCTGTACACCTGCAGCTGACATGTCTGTGTCTGTCTGAGTAGCTGCATCGGTTTCAGTTGGAGAACACTAAACACTTACAGACTGATGAGCTGACTGAACTGGTAAGTCATCAGCTTCCTTCATGATCAGGGTTGTGATCTTTGGTTCACTTTCAGAGCAAATCATTTACAGCCCAACAGGACAGCATGTAATATTTCCCATTCTTCATGTTTCTTAAACATCAGAGGGCGTTTAGACTCCTTATTTATACATATATACACATGGCATTTGGTTTTAGTCATCACTCATAACCAGCAACATTTGTGAGCTCTTTCAGTCAACTAAATGCAACAAATATAATGTGTATAATATATAACATAGCCGCAGGTCTTTTGGAAAATGTCATCATCCGGAAGAATTTTCCCTCCTTTCTCCTCTTCTTATTCACAGGAAAGCTGTGAAGACCTTGTTTCCTTTCCTTTCCACTGAATCCAACTGAAAGCAGTAGGGTGACAGTGCAGTTTTTTTTAAATGCTTTGTATATCTCAGATCTGCAAGCTGAGACGATCAGTGTTCCTTTTAAAGGAAGAAAAATGTCTGTGCTGCAGACACATCAGAGTACTCCTGCCCTGCACCTAACAACAGTTTTAGGAACTGCAGCCATACAATACATACACGATAGAGCTAAAATACATAATTTAACAGTTTAATTGTACATTGAATTTCGAAAATTGTAACTAAAAAAAAAGCTAATAAAAAAGCTAAACTTGTTGTAAGTTGAAGTTTTGGTAGTAGTTAGTTCCTCTTCTTAGGCTTCTTCTTTTTTTTTATTTTCATTTAATCTGGAGTTGGATTGTTGTTTCTTTTTTATTTAGACATGTTGGTTATCTTGGTTATCTTGGGTACCCTCCTGTTTGGAAAAATATAGTCATAAAGATGTAAGCTAATAGTAATATATTAGTAATATTCTGTTACATTATCTGCATTTATTTTGCTTCCCCAACTAGTTCCGGTTTTGCTAGATTCCGCCTCGTATTCCGCGTCATTTATTTAGTCCTTTAAATTGTTTTTTCTTTCCCCTTCATTCACTCGAATAAGAGTATATTTTCTATGTATTTTACCAATAATATATATTTTCTATTTAATTAATACAAGAATTGTTTTATGATGAGGTTTTTTAGATAGGCCTAATCTTATTAGATATCAGATAACCATATAGTTCCACTGGGTGGGACGGCGGAATGATACCGGGCTCAGAGTGTATAAAAACCCGCTGCGGGTCTCTTTGTTTGCGAAGAATTGATCGGATTCGGAGGAGGAAGTTGTCAGTACCGGTGGGAACAATTTGCTTGTAAGTAGCACGTACTTATAGAGGGTCTTTCTAGTATATGCTGTTAAAAGATATTTTGCCTCCTTATTTTAGCTGATGGTGAAGGTTTAATTACGAGCTACGTCAGTTGCTTGGGCAGCTAACAAGGCTAATGCGTAAACTGACCTAAAGAACATCGCCAAGCCTCACCGTTTAAAGACTAATGAGTTAATAAAGATGAAACCCTCAGCCATAGGGTTCAATATATTGAGGATAGCTTGATGCTTGAGTTGAAGATGCGGTTTGTAGCCGCTTCCGTTTATCTTAGCAACGTTAGCTTCACCAGCTGCTTGCCAGTTTGTCGTCAAACTAACGGAAGGAAAGTGGTCGTTAAGCAGGACTAAGCAGCCCTGCTGCTTTTCCACCTCAACGTCTCTGGCAGGTTAGCTGTTCGAAATGGGGCCGCTATGTTGCTGTAGAGCGTCGAGTGGAAAGTCGCGGCTCTGACCCAAATAATAATCTGCATGTCAGCTGATGGCAGCAGCAAGCTCAAACTTTTCTGATGTCTGTATGATCTACTCTGACTCAGAAGTGGGGGGTTATATTTTAATTGTGAAGGTGTTTAAAATTGTCAGCACATTCAGTTTGCCCTGAGGGGTCCATTACTCAAAATGACTACATTAGAGCTGCAGGTTTAACTGTTCTTAGCTACTGCAGCAAGAGATGATTCATTTTCTGTTGGTCTGCAAGTTCAGTTTTCTGCTGTTTATCAGGTCGACATTAGTGACACAAGTATGAGGTACTGATTAAATGAGAAAAGGTTAATGCACTAAAGCAATTGATCAGTTCACTTGACAAACAAATGGATAAGTTTTCCAACTCTGTTATACAATTCTTATTTTCTCTTTTCAGTGTCAAGATGCAGATCTTTGTCAAGACCCTGACTGGCAAAACCATCACCCTGGAGGTGGAGCCCAGTGACACCATTGAAAATGTGAAGGCTAAGATCCAGGACAAAGAGGGCATCCCTCCTGACCAGCAGAGGCTCATCTTTGCAGGCAAGCAGCTGGAAGATGGCCGCACCCTCTCTGACTACAACATCCAGAAGGAGTCCACCCTCCACCTGGTGCTCCGTCTGAGGGGAGGCATGCAGATCTTTGTCAAGACCCTGACTGGCAAGACCATCACTCTGGAGGTGGAGCCCAGTGACACCATTGAAAATGTGAAGGCTAAGATCCAGGACAAAGAGGGCATCCCTCCTGACCAGCAGAGGCTCATCTTTGCAGGCAAGCAGCTGGAAGATGGCCGCACCCTCTCTGACTACAACATCCAGAAGGAATCAACCCTCCACCTGGTGCTCCGTCTCCGTGGAGGAAACTAATCTGCTGCTGCTTGA
>VUQI01041441.1:8904-23849 GCA_015106735.1 Paratilapia polleni | reverse complement strand
GGTTCATATGCACCAGTCATGGCGTATATCTTTTATAAACAGTCTATGCTTTGGGCCCAAGCTTCATCAATTTCTACTATCAGTTCAGACAGGGTGCAGGCTGCAACATCATATCATGAAGTAAACAACACAAACGCAAAGCTATCTTCCACTGCGCAACAAATCCAGCATTAGTGAGGATGAACCTCACATAATGTCTAAATATTAAACATAAACCACCTCAGTGTTATTCGCCTGTGGCCTGTTTGTTTATTTTATGGCAAATCATGGAAAGTCATGGTACTTTCATGCTTTTGCACAGAGCACATTATCTGTTCATATCCAATAAATTCATATTTGTTTACATTCCTAGTACTGAGGTTTTCAAATGATTGCTGCTGAAACATCTGTGATGATCCCAGCATGATGGAGGGGAAAACTTCGATTTAAAAAAACTCCAAAATAAAGCAATATCCTGATAAATAAGGGATACCCACAAACCCCCGTGAACAGTTTTCTTTGTGGCTACTTTTGAGCTGAAAGTATCTCTAATGAAATTCTCCTAGATCAGTAAGTATGCTTTATTTATAATGAAACAACCTAAAATAAGCTTTATGTTTGAAAGATTGGAGCTGGTTCCGTTCTTACCATATGAACTATATGAGCTTGTTATTCACATAGCAGCATACAGTACAACTAACATGTGGACACCACAGAGATTTTTTTTTTTAAACATCTACATGCAGATGGGTAATTTCCATAATATACATGCCTTTATTTTTGTCAAGTTTCCCAAATAGAGTAAATTAAAGGCAATCTAACTTTGAGCAAATGTAAATGGCTTAATGGAGCTATCCCCTGTAATTGCTCCACTCACTCAAGCATTCATTAAGTGCTAGGGAGGTTGGCTACCCTGTACTTTTTATAAACAAGCACGACATCCTTGAACAACTTTCAGTTCAGATTCTCACCATTTTATTTTACAGATCTTTTTCTATGAGCCATAGAAAGATAATATATGGAAAGAACAGAAATGCATGACATTTTTTACATGCTTATGACATTTTTTACATGCTTCCTCACTGGTTGTTACCATAGATCTTTCACACACTATTTTTACTGCCTATGGGCAATTGAGTTCAGACCTTCATGATATGGCATGTAGATAATACAACAATTTTCTATTTCTATTTGTGTGTTCTTACACTACATCTAAATTTCTTTTCGTATTTATGTTATGTGCAGTAATGACTCTGGCCCTGACCCTAACCATACCCATCCATCCATTTTCTGACTTTTTTCCGGGTCAGAGTTGCGGGGGCAGCGGTCTTAACAGATAATCACAGCCACCTCCTCCAGCTCATTCAGGGGGCACCGAGGCATTCCCAAGCCAGCCAACAGATAGAGTTGTGATCAAAAGTTTACATACACTCATCTTGGGCATGAATGTCATGGTAATTTTGAGCTTTTAATGATTTCTTTGAACTGTTCTTTTTCCACATGTGGAATGATTGTACAGCATACATCTTTAATGACTTTAAAAAAGAGAGTTGGGGTGCACAAGTTTGAATTTATTTTGGATTTTCTGTAATCCAGACAGGGTCAAAAGTATACATACAGGGTCAAATATATACATACACCCCCACTAATATTTGGTTAAATGTCTCTTAGCAAGTTCCACCTCGACCAGAAGCCTTTCGTAGCCACCAACAAGCTTCTGGCATAATTGTGGCTGGATATTTGACCACTCTTCTTGGCAGAATTGGTAGAGTTCATTTAAACTGGTTGGTTTCCTGGCACAGACCCAGCTTTTAAGCATAGGCCAAAAATTCGGAATAGCTTTGAGGTTGGGGCTTTGAGAAGGCCATTCCAGCTTAATGTTGCTCTCACTAACCCTACCCATTTCATGTTATTTTACAGCTTGAGAAATAACATGCAAACCATTTTACATGCACAGACATGACATTACAAGCAATTTGATGTTATGATGCAGTTCAGACAGTAGTAGCAGACACAGGTCAAATCCAGAATAGCGCACTTAGAAGTTACTTCTTGTATTTGTGTCACATGGGTTCTACCACTGTTCTGCCCCTTCAGGAGACTTAGTGAGAGTAAACAAGAGAAGTAAACATGAGCACCAGTACTGTCCAGTTTGTTTTTTTTCCCCCAGCAGTCACCAAACCATGCCCACTTAAGAGACAGAGAGTATACTGTTAGAGCATCTTCAGTAGTTGTTGTTTTATTGAACATAGTTGGAACTGCACTCACAGAGACATTCAAGCAAGGTTGTGATGCACTTCAATATGCCCCACTCTTCCAAGAGAAGGCAAGCTAACGGTCACAATAACCTAATGTCATTGAATGTGTTGTGAATCCTTTCATCACTTCCAAAAGCACAAGCAGTCAAATCCATTTCAGCCCCTTTTCACATCCCTGAATACAATACAGTCTGCAGAACAAAACACTGCAGACTGCTCCAACAGAAATTACAAGCTCTCCTTCCGATTAGTTCTCTTTTTTAACTTTCTAAAACAATTGCTTGTTTGCTGCAAGAGGCAAGATGACAGCATCTTTATTCAATGATCCAGCCATCAGGAAATTATTGTGTTCATCGTGTCTGGCCTCTTGTCATTCCACATCACTCAGCAAACAGTTTACCTGCCCACACAAAGAGAAGTAGTTGGCCATAAGCCTGGATGGTCCCCATAGTTTGATGTTGCTCACCATCTGTTCTGAAGGCAGAGCCTCACTACGGCCATTATAGTGAAGGGACAATGAAAGAGATGAGCCTGGGAGGTGGCTGGGAGGTTAATGCATTGCTACTTTACACTGCACCATCAGAAAGGAACATAGAATGAAGTTTATGAAAAGGACAAAAGTAATGGAGCGTTTTTGGAGGTAGCAATAGACCAGTCTTTTAACCCATAAATAATTTATGATTAAATTGTTCTGAAAGAAAATGGGTCTTCAACTTTAGACCAAATAACAGAAAACAGTACTTTCATTTGTAGCAAACAACTCTGGATTTTGGCAGCTAACTGAAAGTGTAGCTAGTTTAAGGCTGATGTTTCTTCTCCACTTTACTCAGTATTTTCAGCTAATTAATTTTACTGTGAGAAGCAAGTGAAGAGATGTTAAAAATGTACATGATGGCTGCATACATACAGTTTGGTCTTGACATGTTTTGACAGAGAGAGAATTTTCATTGGTTTTGCTCTGTAGGGCTCCACATTAGATTAAAATGAAAAAAATAAAAATAAATAAGGTGCTGAGGAATTACAGCCATTTTTATACAGTCCCTTGTATTCAGTGCTTCAAATGCAGTTGAACAAATTAACATAGTTATTATTAAAACGCTTTTTTTTTTTAATACTTTGCCAAGAACACTTTGCAAGTGAAATTACTGCCTGAAGTCTGAAATCCATAGACATCACCAAAGTCAAAGAATGGTTTTCCTTCTTTTGTTTTTTTAAGCCTTTAATTCATCTATCTTCAGCCGTTTATTTGTGGGTTGTCCTGCCTTTGGTTTTGTCTTCAGCAATTAAAATGCATGCTCAATTGGGTTAAGATTCAGGCCATAGTCCACTTCTTTACCTTCACAAGGTAAAGGTGAGGTAAGGTGAGTTGGTAAACCAATCCAAATGAATATTTTAGGTGAACAGAATCATGCAAACTCTATCCCAACACAGGCTCACAAGCACTGGGTGCTCCCCGTAGGCCAGTTGGCTAATCAGAAGAAAGCGGGCTTTGAGAGAGGGGGCACATTAAAGAGCTAGGAGCTGATATTGCCTTTTTCAGCACACAGAGGCTCAACTGCTGGGCTACATAACAGGTAGTTTGATACAAATAATGATTTTTTTTTTTTAACCTGTGAATAAAGTAAAGCTACTCTGGTAGAATCCCAGAACGAAAATATAGAACTAGAAATGAGCATAACCTATCCCTTTCAATATACTGGTATATACTTGGAAACAGTGTTTGTATTTTTAAGTAGCATGCCTCACTTTTATAAGAGAAAAAGATATGAGAATTAGAAATACCAGAGGTACTTCAAAACGTAAAACTATCAAACACAAGTTTAGCTCAAGTTACATAAGTATAATTTGCAGTGGGTGTTTCAGTCAGGTATGTACATATTGTAATATCATATGCTGTTAGGTATTGGCACAGCCGTGGCTTTTAAAAATAACAGTAAATCTTGTTGTCATGGTCTCTCTGCCCTCCAGGCGCAGACCTGCCTTCTATCTTTCTCTCCCTCGGTTCCTCTCTCTTTCTCTCCTCTATCTGTGTGTGTGTGTATGTGTGTGAGAGTAGCACTAACCACTCTCTTGCAGGAGTGGGTGTGGTCCAAGGAGAACTAGGGCAGGTGCACCTGTTTCCCATCTCCAGTCACTGGCACTTGGCTTTCCTCTCCACTTGTTGTCAGATTGTTGTGCTACTCATGTGGTAGCATGACTCCAAATTCTACTTTGCTGAACTTACCTGTTTCCCTGTTGTTTGTGTGCCTTGTGCTTACCTCCTTGCCTCCTCCCTCCTCGCAGAAATCCTGTCTGCGATACTTACCTGTAAACCTGCCTCACCCATTCTAGCATTGTCTCAGCCTGAGACTTATGTGTCTTGGAGCCTGAATCCTAATTTAAAGGACATTTACCTGAGTGAAGACTTGCTGCCTGGAAAAACTGAATTTGAGTATAACCTGTTGTTGCCCTTGCCTGAAACCTGTTAAATCTTTTTAACTGTGTTTTGCATTTGAGTCCGTCAGCGTGAACCATGACTCTTTTTATTAATAAGCAAACTAGCATGCCCTGCTAATGTTAGCATCTTGAATAAAAGCAGACAAACTCTGTTTTGTTTTTGTGTTTTTTGTTTTAAAAAGAAAAAGAGAGTCCACACTGCAAATTCTTAAGATATTGAATGTCACTCTTAAACATGTCTTGAAAGGCTTGCCATGTGGTTTCTATAGCTGATTACAATCAGTGTTCAGTATGAGGAAACAGTTAGAGGTACTGCATGAGTGCAACGTTAAAAGATTTAGAGGCAGCATGAAGTTGGAGACTGAGAACAGAAAAATAAACCAAGATAACCCGATAATCCCCAAACACAACAACACAAATCTTAATCTATATGGCGTGGACATCTGCTGTTTTTGACTACAGTTGTCTCTTTTATTTGAGAAGGGTTGATCACTTAAAGCCCAAGCAAAGTCAGATAGAAGCTTATTCTGAGAATAGCAGGAAGTGCAGCATCACCATCTATAGGCTGGAGCAGCAAAGGCACTTTTCAGCCGTAGCAACAGCTGCCTTTTACACAGTGCCTGCTCACCCTGCAGACACACATTGTGCCCACAAACACTGCTTTCAGAATCAATTACTCACACACCACAGGTCACAGAACAGTTCATTACTGCTCAACTACCGGTGATTGTTCAATAGTGAGCATATTACAGAGATAAAGCTTCAACCTCTGCCAAGACAAGATTAGAACAACTAAAGCATTTTAATGATACTATTAATGTAGATGAAAAGATGAGCAAAAACAAATAAATAAGAGCAGATGATGTGTGAGAAAGAATAGAGAGAAAAAAGTTAAAGAAAGATTAAAATCAGTAATTAATATTGATCATCTGTGTCCCATCACCCTTACTAACCATTAATCTCACTGTCCATAATACTCTCATGATCAGTGTTGTTTCCATTTTAGCAGAACAATATTTTTAAACTACTAAATGAAAGAAGAAGCTGCATGTTTTTCTCCACTGACTCATACAGGTAGTTCAGTTCTGCAATCCCTCCGATGGCAATTCACTTGAGAGACAGTCTGCAGCGTTAAAGTCTCTGCTGTAGCTAATTAGGTCACACTTGACACACCTTTTCATATCTTTCTCCGTGGCAATTATTCTAGCAGAACACACTTCTGGTAAACAGAAAGTTTACTCTTCAACTTCTTCCAGTTTTGAAATTTATTGTTTCTTTCCTTCACTTTTTCTCTGCATTCAAGTCTCCAGATTCCCCAGTCTGCCTCCCAAGTGCAAAACCACCACACTTACTTTAGGTTTCATCAGATGAAAATTGAGTTGTTGGAAAGAACATGAAAGAAAATAGCGAAACTGCAAAAAGCTTCCAAACTGAAGAATCGCCATGCCCTCATATAGATAACATCCATGCAAATGTTGACCTCCTGCAGCATTTTACAGAAGTACAGAATAGTGGGTCATGAAATTATTTCATTTTCTTCCAGCTTCAATGTAGCATTCAAACAAAAGGTCTCTGTAGCCTTTCTGAGATTTACGCTTGACATTTGAGAAACATATTATATTGCATTTTTACAGTTTTCACAGTCAACAGACTCGAGCTGTCTCTGACAGTTACAATTTTTGTTTAATTTTAAAAAAAAAACATGCCATACATTCTGTCTGTGGAAGGCCATAGAGGTAAATCTGTCTCTAAATAAGTGCAGTGGTATTAGTATTAGGATGCTTTCCTGAATTAAAAGTACCAGTGCATTAAAACACTTGTAATACATGTACTTACAGTATCAAATGTACATGTTCTGCAAAAAATGGCACTGTGACTAATATATCATTACATATGGTATGATTATTATTGCTAATACTCAATAGTGTGTAGAGTGTATCAATGCAGCATTTTTGCTAATGTGGCAAGCTGTAGTACAGTGGGCTAGTTTAGTCCACTGATTTCAAACGTAATCGTAAGGCCCCTCAGAGGGTCACAAGGAAATCTAGGAGGTCATTAGATGATTAATGGGAAAGGAAACAAAGGAACACAAACTTTCGCAGCACACATTTGTATTAATTTTTAGGAGTTTTTCTTACTGTCCACCACTGATTACTTTCATATAACAGAAACACTTCTATGAAAGAACGCATTGTCACTTTCATAAGTTTCACTTTTGCCATATGCACATATACATCATCTTTCACAAGGCCCCATTAAGCACTGACCTGGTGACTAAGATGATATATCATCTATCTGATATTGGTATTGTACTTTTCCATCATGTGAATGACACAAAGGCTTTGCTGCCAACTTGAATGGATCCATTCATTCTTTTGTCATATTTGAATAATGGCCCCTAATCATAAAGAGTTACTGAAACCTTGGGCTGCACGTAATGACCAATGATTGGTTCTCTGAATGTCTGATAATTCACAGCAGTATTGAAACTGACATGCACAACTTATTGTAACATGTTCGTCATTAATGATGACCAACACTTGTGCTTACCCTGCTAGGTACACCTGTGTGCACTCAAGGGTAAATGATTTTATACATTCAAAATATACAAATTGCAGCTGATATTGTAGAGGTAACCACAAAAACTGCACAGACAAGTGGAGAAAGAGCACAATTTGGAGAAGGTGCTCAACTGACAGGAATTTGAAAGTTTTTGCGGCAAAAGCATAGGCTGTATATAAAGGATGGACGTAGCCACTGTGAATTCACCCACTGGTTAGCAAAGTCCTGTTGGGAAGCCTCAATCTGATCGTTTTTGCTTCTGCCAGAAACTGAGGGACAAGCACACTCACTTAGGTTTCTTCAGAGTACTCTGGTTCCCTCCCAAAGTCCGTGAGCCTGATTCTAAATAGGCCATAGGTGCAGTTGTGAGCGGTGTGGTGTGAGCAGTGTGGTTGGATGGATGGATGGATGGATGGATGGATGGATTTACTAATCCTTTAACATTTGTGCTCTGCTCAAAGAATGTGCTCATAAATCTGGCTGACTGAGTAATCATTAATGGAATCATGTTTCTATCTTTTATCTTTGCTGCTGTGCAGTGTGCAGTACTCAGATTGTGAAAACTCCAAGTATTGACAGAGCTGAATTATCAGACAGACACTATCTACATTTATGTGAATGCTGAATTCTTCTGACAGGTGCAATTAGCATCTATTGTTGCAGTGAAGAGAAGGGTGACAGATGATACTCACGATAACACTGTTATCAGAGCCATTAATGCAGTCATTATGTAAAAATGATAATGGCTTTTATTTGTCATTGCAGAAATAATTCAAGGATTTTTTTTCTTGCGAGAAGCTTGCTCATTAAGATGTTTTGCATCAAATAGTTAAATAATGTGTATAAAAACAATCATATTTCAGAGAACTGTAAAAAAAGACTGAAACATGAATATATTATGAGGCCGAAAGCCATAAATCAAGCAAAAGACAATGTAAGTGTCAAAATGTTGAATTATTTCAGAGAACTCTGCATGTTTGATCAATGCTTTGAATCTACCATGAAAACGCATTTGCCTCTTCAAATGCTCCCCGCAGAGTGTGGTCTCACAGTGAAAAATAAGAGAGAAAGAGCGACAAGAGAAAGTTGGCTGGCAAGTACTGGCTCCCCTGGTGTCTTTTCCAGAACACAGCCAAGATGGCCATATTGTGTCTCTAAACAAATCGAATGGTTGGCACTGTGACAAGCCTGCCTCTGTGGTGTTCAGATTTACAGAGTCAGCACGACTGTGCTCCTTCATTCCCAGGTCACCACATGCAGCAGCCAGCAGGGAGCCTGGGTCGTGTTTACTCTACTGCTGGATGGCAACTGTCATTAGTCTTTTGGCTGCAAGTTGAAAAAAATAAAACAAGAAGCACTGATTACTTTGTGCAAAGTTTATATACTAAATGCATCTCCACTTCTTTCCAATTCATTAAGTTATTTTGTGACAAAAGACTCCTGCTGGGTTGAGGCTGAGCTTTGTTTATATATAATCTAAAGAATGGGCATTTATCCACAAGCTAGAAGGTTTCACTAAACTCTTTCTGTGGCTTCGCGAACACTTAGAAACACTTTTCCATATGTAGCATCATTGCTTGCACTCACTAAATTTGTAAAAGAGTTTGCAATATGAAAAACAAAATCTGCTAGTAATTAGTAGTAGTTTTAAATACATTAATCATTTGGTTCATAAAATGTCAGAAAGTCCAGAAAAGTATCACAAGATGCAAAAATTATGTCTTTGAATTTCTTGCTTTTTCCGGCGAACAGTCCAGAGAGCAGCCAAGATATAAAAAAAATTATTCAACTTGCAATCACAGCACTGAATCAAACAGCAAATGCATATATTTTAGAGGCTGCAGCTACAAGTCCCCCAAAAGAAAAAATAAAATAAAAAATACTCCATGTTTTTCCTCCAGTCACACTGAAGTTTTCTGATCTGATGGGCTAAAGACTCTGGTTAAGGTTTGGTCAGATTTAGGTTACAAAAAGACTGGATTGGATAAAAAGAAGAAGAAGAAAAAGATGAAGAGGACCTTTGATCTACAGTAATGCATCATATTCCCTAAAATCATATGTTTGTAGTGTGGCTGTCCTATGAAGACCACACATCTCTAACAGCTTTTAATGAGTTCAGAAAAAAAAAACAGGACTACACCTTAATTTTAAAATGTATATTGAAATATATTAATAAAAATAACAAAAAAATCACAGATGAATTAAAAGGCTTGAGCACTGTGTGACATTGTATATACAGTATCTCTACAAGGGAATTAAAAATATTATTGAAATATGAAGGTGGTGTATTAGGAAGGCAACTGGTTAAACTTAGCTCATTCAGTTAACTAGGTGATTTCTAATACATGCTAATCTGAAAATGCAGAAGAAGTCTGAACCCAGTAAACTTGCCTGTTTTATTACAATGGACATGGTAGGAGCTGATGTCCCCTCTCCATTATTGAGGCTTTCATTGCCAATGTGCTAAAGGAGTTATTAAAAGCTTCTTCACACTACACTCTAACTTCGCTACATCACACATGCTGGCCAAGTTGGTTAGTAAGAGAACACATATCTGCTAAGATGATAAATCACAGAGTAATTTGCTTGTTTACTTGCTATTGCTACTTCTGTTTCCACATACTGCATATCTGTACATGTGTAGAATAACACACAGATGGTAACTTAGAGAGCAGCTTGTCTAGCACACTGGTCTCTTGTTTTAAGGGACAGAACCCTGTTTGAGATGTAAGGAGAAAGATTCCTTTCACTTTGGTATGTTTTAACTTATATGTATTATATTTTTAGATTGCACTGGGCAAGCACTGGCAACTTGCTTGCCGTGACGGACTGCCACTGGCGTCCCTCAGTTTCCCAGCTTGATCCAGTCCGGCTTACCTCATCCTGTTTCAAAAATGCCAAGAAAACCACAGTCAAAATGCCCAGTTTGATGCTTCAAGATAGTCACAGTACATCCATCTTTCATATAAATTCAAGTGGATGATATTAATAAAACTCTTGGTAAAGTATTATCGTGATGGTACGAACAGCTTTCTTTTGTTTAAGTTTAATATTTCCTTGACCTATCTGTCCACTCTGTGCTCACTTCCTCTGCTGTAGCCATCATAATAAGGGATGTGGTTTTGGAGCCATCCATGAATCGGCTGGTATAGCCATTTTTCTGCAGAGGACTGTTTCATAATCATACAAACAATCAAACAAGTTGTTAAGGTTAGGGAATGACCAGGGTCACAGTTAAGAGAAACTAAAACACTTTAGTCTCCTGTGGTAAATGGGCCATCAGTCCACCCTGACCTCCTGCTTCTGTGGACTTCATGGCTCTGTGAGTCACCCCAATAAAATGACTGATTGTCTCAATAAATGCTGTAGTTGGACTGTAGAGGCTGTAGCTTGTTGTTGTACTGATTTATTTAGATTGCTTATAATTGTCTATCATATTTTTTGAGCACAACTTTAATATATGATGAACCAAAAACATAAGAAAATTCTAGTCAAAAATGAAGTCATCTAGTACAAGACCATAAACTTCCAGCAGAGACGTGAGCACACAGCTGAATCAGCAGCTCTCCGACACTGTGTGAACAAAAACTATGCATTAAACTTTTATTTGGTGTTTATTGCAGAACTGTTATGTTGGGGGTTCTGCTTTTGTGGTCACTCAGTGTATATTCTATAGTGAATAAATACAATTTGCCCACTTTCATAAGGAGACCATATAAAGAAGCTCACGCTGTCAGAGACAATTACTGCTATATATCCCCATATAAAGCTGTTATCGCTAAAGAGTCCAGAAACCTTTTTGTCTGTGAAACAGAAATGGCTTCTCTCTCTGGGGCAATGGATGTCTATTTTTTACGACAGCTCTGCAAAAGAAATGTCTCTGCGACACACAGCTTCACAAACCACATGCACACACCACACACATTCCTACACACGCACACACACACAGACAAGGACTTGACAGCCTCAGACACACACATCCATTACTGACTTCCCAACAACAGCCCTTTACAGGCAAATAAAGGGTATTTGTGTAAAAGCTGTAAAAACCTGTCACACCTCCAGTTATGTGTGTCAAGCTCTGAGGGGAAAAAAAAAAGAAAGCAACATGTCCAACGGGAGATAAAAGAATCGATAAAGGAAGGCGAGATAGTGAAAAGAGAGAGAGATTAGCCACATATGTGCTGTGTACTGACTGAGATGCAAGCAGGCTAATTGCTCGGAGACCAACATGAGGCACTGGGATGAGGGGATGAGGAGCGTCAGCCTGTTGGATCGATTATTCTGGTGATATGTGTGTGCTTGTGTGGGTGTGTGTGGGTGTGTGTGTGTGTGTGTGTTTGTGTGTATGTGTGGAGGACGAGGAGGAATGATCCGTTAGTAAGCGCATGTTCACAAAGGTAGAAACAGTATTCTGATCCTTTACGTCCTTTACTTAAACAAAAGTAGAGTAAGAGTCATATTTTCCTGTTTAAAGAAAGGCTAAATAAAAAATATCCTCCATTCACAGTCTGTCTCTTTTTGCCTGAAAAGTGTAATAATTACATCAACTATGAACTTAGCCAACGCAGAAGTACCTTAAACCTTATTTCTAATGGCCAGCAGGGGCGACTCTTCTGGTTTCTAAAAGGACTCCAGTTGTATTGAAGCCTTTGAGAAAATGGCCTTCATCTCCCTTGATCTATCACTTCAGTAAGTACTTTCCTTATGGTCAGACACTAATTTCAAGACTTATTTACAACATGTTCATTTTGTAAATTACATGGCCCCAAATAGAGTAGAAAATAATAAAGTATCAATTAGACATCAAAAAGCCAAGATGGCAACAGCCAAAACATTCAGTTCAAGGCTTCAGTGCTGGCAGTGGACACATGATGTGAATGGTGACTCCACAGAGAATTCATCTCTTATTCCACTGAGAGCTACAGCACCCCTTCTTAGTAGGTACTTACTTACTAACAGTTTTAGGCTCTAAAAACCAACTGTATATTACCTGCTCAGCACCAAGCACAGACATATGCAGGGCCATATATTTCCCTCAAGAATCAGTGGAGAACGAAAAACAGCTGAAAGACACTGACCGAAACATGACTACAAAAAATGCCTGAAGCTGCTGCATATTCAAATAAGCTGTTTTCTTACAATCTCCCCTTATTCTCATGTCAGCATTGTTTACACTTTGTTTAAAACATCAAAAGTGGACAATGTGTCTGCTGAATTATTTGACTGAAACAGTCTTTTTGGACTATTGATACTGATATATAATTGTGTGAGTAGCTTTAATCTGCATTATTAGCATATGTTTTTTATTTAGTTCAATTAAAATGGGACGAGGTAGAAGACAGCATGGAGAGATGGACATATGCTTCGGGGAGAAGAGAAATGAAAGTCAGAAGAAGCAAGACAGAATATATGTGTGTGAATGAGAGTGAGGCAGTTGTAATGGTGAAGGTGGAAGAAGAAGTAGTGAAGGTGGATGAGTCTGGGGTCAGCTATCCAAACCAACAGACAGGGCACAGTAGAGTAGTGGAGTGGGTGGAGACAAGTGTCAGGTGGGATGTGTGACAGAAGGATAGCAGCAAGAGTGAAAGGGAAGATTTATGAGATGGTAGTGAGACCTGCTATGATGTATGGTTTGGAAACAGTTGCACTGACAAAAAGACAGGAGGCTGAGCTGGAGGAAGATGCTAAGATTTTCACTGGGAGTGACCAGGAGGGACAGGATTAGAAATTAGTACATCAGAGGGACAGTTCAGGTTAAGCGGTTTGGAGACAAAGTTAGAGAGGCAAGGCTGAGATGGTTTGGACATGTGCAGAGGAGGGACAGTGGATATATTGGGCAAAGGATGTTGAATATGGAGCTGCCAGGCAGGAGGAAAAGAGGAAGACCACAGAAAATGTTCATGGATGTAGTGAAGGAGGACATGCAGAGGGTTGGTGTTACAGAAGACGATACTAGGGACAGGGTGAGATGGAGGCAGATGATCCACTGTGGCAACCCCTAAAGAGAACAGCTGCAAGAAAGAGAAGAAGAAGAAAAGTTTAAGCATAAATTCTCAAGTATGCAAAATTAAATTTTAATATAGTACCTGATAACCTAGTGGTGAGTATTTAGATTTTTTTTTAATTGTAAAGGGTGGACCATACAAAATTACAAGTTCAAGCTAATTACAGGTAAAAGTCTGGCATTTAAAAATGTATTTAAAAGAAATAAAAGTACTAACAGCAAAATGAACATATCATTAGCAAAAGCATTCATAATGGCCTTTTATCAGAGTTATATTAATTTATAAATTTGCATCACCATGTAAGCTACTTGTTTTCCATTTGATAGGCTGATTTTCTTTGTCTAAAAACTCAGTTTTCAAAGTGATTGATAAGGAACTTAAGGATGAAAGTGGAACAAATTATATTTCCCTTCAAATGTAGTGGAGCAGAAGTACAAAATTGCAAATGGCTTCTGATCACACATTCAGACACAAATGGTGACAGAATTGCTATGCAAGGTGCCGACGTTCCCACTGGGAGGATCTCCGGGTTCAGTTTCTTGCTCAAGGACACTTTGACAGGAGGAGGTGTTGCCTCCTTGAGATTTCCAGCCCTGTGATTAATAGATGATCTCCCAAGCCACGGCCTCCTCACAAAGTAACAAGTATTGTTGGATTGTATTGGACAGCTTCACTTCCTACACCTGTGGATAGTCAGTGATTGGTACTACCTCTGTCAGATGACAATGGAGATTTAAAAATCATATACCAGTGATACATATGATCACTGAATATTTGTCAAAGAGAGGTAAAATGTGAGCTGTCAGTGTCATTTGTTAACCACCAAGCAGTAGGCCTAGACAAAAAAGCATAATTTACACTGCCACAGTGAGCAATGAGAATTGGCTATATAAAATATTCCACTTGTCATCCTCATCCACTTAACTCCATTTCACACATGGATCAGTTGTATCAGTGGCAGCTCGTCCTCATTTAAAACCATTAATGACTTTCCTGCAGAGAATTTAGCAGGATGGATGAGATTACTTTGTCATTTTTGCACGTGCGTATGTGTGTTGGTGTCCTATTCATTTGCTCACATATCAGCTTGAAGTAAGTGTTTAATTATTGTGCTGTTTGAGCCTCTGCTACAATGTGCTCTGTCAACATTTGTATTGAAATGAATGATGAAAGATTTAGCACATAAAAAAATCACATTAATATTGGCTTCTCCTTTTGTATCCGTTTAGGAAGATCCTGATTGTTATTCATCATCACTTACCTCCATCTCATGCCTAGCTCAGTAGTGGCAATAGTAAAGAGGATGGGGAGATTGGGAGTTGGGGGGGTAATGACAGCACACAAGCTACAGCTGGGCAAACATAGGAGGCGCATTGTGCAAGCTATGTAGTGTGTCACTGCCTCTCAGTGGTGGCTACGAAAGCTGCATGACTGATTCATCTTTATTAAAAGCTCATCCCCTTCCTAGTTTCTCTGACTGTGTATGACTGCTAATTAAAAGATGATTCAAAGACTCCTTTGGATAGCCAGTGGAAAAAGTGGAGCATTTGCTTGAGACCTGGGCCTGGAATCATTAAACTTCTAAAGAGCAATACATACACCGATCATGCATAACGTTATGACCACTGACAGGTCAAGTGAATAACACTGATTATCTCGTCATCATGGCAACTGTTAGTGGGTGGGATATATTAGGGAGCAA
>VUQI01041437.1:0-17507 GCA_015106735.1 Paratilapia polleni | reverse complement strand
AACTCTTAATGCTTCAGCATACCAAGACATTTTGGACAATTTCACGCTCCCAACTTTGTGGGAACAGTTTGGGGATGGCCCCTTCCCATTCCAACATGACTGCGCACCAGTGCACAAAGCAAGGTCCATAAAGACATGGATGAGCGAGTTTGGTGTGGAAGAACTTGACTGGCCTGCACAGAGTCCTGACCTCAACCCAATAGAACACCTTTGGGATGAATTAGAGCGGAGACTGTGAGCCAGGCCTTCTCGTCCAACATCAGTGTCTGACCTCACAAATGTGCTTCTGGAAGAATGGTCAAAAATTCCAATAAACAGACGAACAAATACTTTAGGCAATATAGTGTAGGTGTATTATTGTCAAAGTCTACAATCAAGAGACACCTTCATGAATGTACATACAAAAAGTTTACAACAAGTTGCAAACCTCTGGTTACACTCAAGAGCAAGAAGGACAGATTAGACTTTGCCAGAAAACGTCTAATAGAGCCTTCATTTTGGACAATCTTTGGACAAATGAAACCAAAATTAACTTGTACTGGAATGATGGGAAGAGAGAGAGAAGGAGAGAAACAGCTCGTGATCCGAAGCATACCACATCACCTGTCAAATAGGGTGAAGGTAATGTTATGTCACGGGCATGTATGGCTGCCAGTAGAACCGGGTCACTAGCGTTTATTGTTTATGAATTCTGAAGTGTACAGGGCTGTACTCTCTGCTCAGATTCAGCCAAATCCTGCAAAACTGATCAGACAGTGTTTCACGGTGCAAATGGATACTGACCCAAAGCATACTGTAAAAACAACCCAAGAGTTTCTCAAGGCAGAGAAATGGGATATTCTTCAATGGCCAAGCCAGTCACCTGATCTCAACCCAACAGAGCATGCTTTTCAGTTACTGAATACAAAATTGAAGGCAGAGAGACCCACAAACAAGCAGCATCTGAAGGCAGCTGCAGTAAAGGCCTGGCAGAGTATCTCAAGAGAGGAAGTGCAGCATTTGGTGATATCCATAGGTTCAGGCAGTCATTAGCTACAAAAGAGTTTCACCCAAGTATTAAAACTAATCCTTATACTGAAAATTATGTTAGTTTGTCCAATTACATTTGAGCCTCTGAAAATGGGAGTTTATGTATAAAAATGGCTGTAATTCCTAGACAGTTATTGTAAAATTTTTATTAAACCCCCTTGAATTAAAGCTCAAAGTCTTCAATTACATCTTGATTCTTTGATTTAAAAGCCACTGTCGTGGTGTACAAATTTGCAAAAAATTGTGTAATAGTCCAAATACTTAGTAATGCTGAATGGGATGAGAACGCTCTTGTACATAACCGTTATCTCAACAACCAAAACCCTCTAGCTACAAACACTCCATTAGTTCTTCTTGCGACATCCCATCTTGGAGAAGGCAGAGGATCTCACCTGGAAACAGCCCTCACCTGGAGAACACTGGTATTCGGCTTTTGTGAACATGGCTGGAGAAAAGATGCCACAACTTTCTACAAGCTGACGGATACTCTGAAAGTATTGGTTTTTTTTGTTTTTTTGGGTTTTTTTTACCACAAACAGAAGAGCTTTAGCTAATGGCCTCCCACAAGAATACAAAAGTTACCATAGCCACATTTGTCCACTCATGGCTGACTGCAAAACACTGGAGGCACAACCATGTTTTTAGCAAAATTATATGACAAACATATTTTTGTGTGTTCATAATACGTTCTGAAATGGTTATGAGCAATGTGATTTTAATGTATCACTTAATCTACTTTATATAAGTACTGGAGGTAGCTTAATACCAGAGGTATGCAGGGGTGTTTGAAAAAACATGCATGGCTTTAACAGCTAAAGTGAAAAATCTCCGGTCTCAGACTGCAGTCAATTAATATCAGTATTCTCTGATGTAGCATTGTTCAAAGGAACACAAAATGATGGGTATGAGAAAAAGCTTTAATTTAGTTTTCAGAATTAAGCATCAATGTTTAACATTGATCTTCTCTCCTCACTCTCAGAAAGAAAGCAATTAAGTGTAAGATGTTGAATTATTCCTCTAATGAGAGTCTATATAATGATTACCTCCTTAATATCTGTGAATGAACATATTATCAGGCTTTTTACTGAGTTACCCTGAATCCGCTGCCGAGTAACTGCAAACTAATAACTACTCATAAATTCTAATTAGAAAAATGTCAATATTTTCTTGCCCCTCTCACTTAAACGGTGAATCATACCGGGTCACTTTACATAATGATCACCTTACCATTATTCACAGTTGTTCCTTCATAACAAGCACAGCTCTGAAAAAGAGATAAAACCTATACTGTGATAAAAATCAGGACATTTTTCTCATATCAATGTGTGGCTGAACTGTTTTGATCTATGACAACCATTTTTTATTCAAAAATGGCTTGTTCTTGTTTTGAATTGATTTCTGTCCCTGAGGTAAATGTCCAGCAGTACAAGGCATTTTGTAAAGTACAGACTGTGGTTCCATATAAATTGTAGCACTACACTTCTGATGTGACACAAAGGAGACCTCCACTTCCACTCTCAACACCTACAAGCCTGCTCTCTTCTCCTCTTTCAGCTCAGAATTCAAAAAAGGGGCACAAGTGCTAAACAGCAGTGAATATAAAGGGGCAAAATATGGCAGATTAAAATGTTCTTCATGTTAATGAAGATGATAACACTGAGACACTGCACATATTGTACTGCAGATGGATATCACCACCTCATCAGCCCTTTCACTTTGGCAGGCATCCCTCCTATTTTGTTATTCTTTTAAATTTGTGCTTTGGCATCTGGTCACATACCACTACAGTGAGTTAGCATCTGACATATTTGCAATCCACAAGTCTGATGTCAAAGTATGTTAGCTTTTTTAAAAAAATGTTACTGTAATATTGCCCAAATGAGGTCAATGTTCCATTTTTCACACAAACCTTACATTTGAAAAAGCGTTGTTGTCATTAAAACTGTGTGAGTGGATTATATGCCTGTGCTTCTTGAATTAACTGCAGTGCTGTTTGTGTTGTAAAAAAACATATTTCCTTCATCTTACACAGCTCATTACCATATGGAGCTGCTAGCAAGGACTGCGGTGGAGGGCAGGCCTACTTATTTCAGATAAGTGCTCCTGCAGTCTTTACCACAATTGGAAGCGCATACACAAAAGGTATACACACGCACACACATTTTGAACAAGAATTTGCAAGAGTGCTTGCTACTGTGCTATTCATCATGCACATGAATTAATCTCTCTCACTCATTAGGTGGAAATTAACGGTGTAACAAATTACTGCACATGGATATCACATAAGGTGGAACTATAAATCACTGCCTTTATGTATAAAAGCCATATATTTCAGTTGACAGTAATGGTTGCTGCCTCATACACTTTACGTCGCCTCCTTTAGCTGTAGACTGTACACAATTAAAAGAGGTTCAAGTTAAACCATTCCCCATTTTTGACCATGCGCAAGCCTGAGAAGTGTGCAGTCTGACCGTAATCCCCTGGGTTTATCTGTTCAGTAAGCTCAGTGCTTTCACAGTCCCCAAGTATCCCTCCTGTCTCTTAGGCTCGGTCTGTCTCCCTTTAGACTCCCCCATGGCCAAGCGGTCCCATTGGAGCACTGTGGCTGGAACTTTGGGTCACAAAAGCTGCGTTTTCCCAAGGGCAGCTCCACTGTTGGCACACTGGGTGCTTTTTGTAGCCATCACAGCTGATGTCTTACATGAGAGGGAGAGTGGTGGAGAAATGCATATATTTACACAAAGCTACGCACTGGTGACATTATGGAGCTAAGAAGAGTCACGGTCAAGTCAGCGTCCCTACACTGAGGTGACTGCTGAGGAACCACAGCTCAAACTGAGAGAGAGTATCAGCAAGCACAGTGTTTACAGAGTTTGGAGGGAGCAATAATTGTGTATTGTAGCATTTAATGGGTGCCTGACAGTGTCAAGTGAAAGTGAGTCCTGTTGGCACAGGGCACAGCACAATACCGACAGAACAGAATGGGAATTCTTATGGTTGCTCGGGGATTGAATAAAGCCCAGTTCATTTGCTGCATATCACGTTTTGTTACATGGTTTCCAACAATTCCTCATATTTCATCCGTGCAGCTGGCAAAGGGCGTTTTATATCCTTCCTATTTCCCCCACCTTTCAGTTCGTTTTAAGCTCCTACGAGTCATGATGGTGCTTTTTCTCCTTTTGGAATTTCTCCCTTCTTGCTTTCAAGCTGAAAATCAAATCTATAAATCAAAGGCAATGGGAGAAAGACATCGGGACTGAAGGGCATTTAAATCCTTTCAGAGTTCCCAGAGCTTCAGAGAGTGAAATAAACAGGAAATTAAAATGAAGCTGGAAATGGTAGAAATCCCTCTTTTTAGGGGATTGGAACCAGGTGCATTTCTTAACACTTCCTTCTGGTTTATATTCAGTACTGTTGGGAATGAAGTCTGCCCTCCCTTATTAAATTCATTACAAAAAGAAATGATTAAATTCTCTGAGAAATGCCAGACATGTCAAAAAATTATAACTGATTCTTCTTGCTAAATCGTATTTGAGGAACTCACAAAAAACGCTGTCACACTTAATGTGCAAAAAAGCTTCCAGTTCCAAGGTTCTCTTTAATTCTATCATGTCAGTTATCAGGCTGAACATAGCCTACAACCATGTCTGCTCACCTGGCTGTGTGTTTTATTGAAATACCGCTGCTGAACAAAGTTGCTGGCTGACCTTCAGAATGAACTTAATTTGCATAAAAGCTTATGATTAGACAAGGTGCAGCCACCACTGCAAAAACAAATTTGTTCACACTTGACAAGCACTAGCTGCATTCATGACTGAGAGCGCGGGCGACCACAATTTACCACCCATTGCCCTAACTTGTGGCAACAGGTGTCTACAGTCATGCCAGCAGATCTGTGACACTGTGCACAGCAATGCTTTGAGCTAAATGCTTACATACTCACAATAGGAATGTTACCAGATACTGTATTTAGCAGATAAGGATTACATGTTTACCATGTTAGATTAGTGGGTTAGCATGCTAACATTTGCTAATTGGCATGACACATCACACAGACATTGATGAGGTAATGAAAATGAAGCAGATATTTTGGCATAAACAAGAGTACTGAAAATGCAGCACAGTGGTGCAGAGAATAGCAATTTGTTGCCTCACAGCAGGAAGGTCCTGGGTTCAAATCCTCTGGGTGGCCGGGGCCTTTCTGTGTGGAGTTTGTATGTTCTGCCCATGCCTGCGTGGGTTCTCTTTGGGTATTCCAGCTTCCTCCCATAGTCCACAGACATGCATGTTAGATTAACTGGTGATTTTACATTGGCCGTAGGTGTGAATATCAGCATGAATGGTTGTCTGTCTCTCTGTGTTAGCCATGCAACAGACTTGCGACGTGTCCAGGGTGTCCCTCGCCTCTCGCCCTATGACAGCTGGGATAGGCTCCAGGCGTACCGTGACCCTGAATTGGATAAGCGGAAGAAAATGGATGGATGGAAATTTCACTTGACAATTAGGGTTTCTGCCAGTGTTTTACAAGCCCAGTGCCCGTCTGGCCTATAAATTAATCTCCCACTGGGCCTTAGCAGAAGGGATTATTATTTCTTTTTTTCTTTACAAAGCTACAACCATTAAATTAGCTCATGAATGAAATTATCTTACTGTTGCTATTCGCTTTTTTACGCAAATAAAAACAACTTAAAAAACTATAAAGATCTTAAAATAAGAAATAAACTGACAAATGTCTGTTTTACCTGTTTAGCTGATATCCATCCACTTAAGTATGTCCACTGATTATAGATTAAGGTAGACTAGATAATTTTTTACCATATGTGAACAGCGTTAACTGTCACTCTCTTGTTGGTATAGGCTGTAAGGTAGGGAATAAACTGAATATATTTCAGTCCAACTGACTGTTGCTGCCACTCTTTCACATAGGTAGCGCAACACAAATTTTGGGCCGTTCGCCCAGCCTAGAGGTCAGCACAGTGCACGCCGCTTCCTGTGTCAAAGGGCCCTTAGAGCCACTGAAATGAGCAAGACAGCTAGGATAGCTGATGAGACAACTAATACCACAAAAGTCAACATCATGGTGTTGCTATGGGAAAACGAGAAGATCAAATTCACTGAAGTTCAACCCCTAGGGAACATGAATCTTTGTACAAAATTTCATGAAAATCCAGATTGAAGTTGTTAAGCTGTTTCAGTCCAACCCAATACTGGATACTGCCATCCCTCAAGCCATGTGGCCATGAATAAAAATTCCAGCTGCCTTGTAAATTGTATCCAAGGAAATCTTAACAGACCAGTTAAGAGAAATGTAATTCTGCTTTTCCTCCAGAAATTATATTAGATAGAATACGCTGAGACATTTACTAGAAGCTGACAATGACACAGTTTAAATGATTCTCATTCCTACTTCTGCGCAGACGAAAAGCTATCACAAGCAAACATTATGAGTCATGTAATTCCTTACAGCCTCGTTGCAGAATTTTAATTAAAGCTAAGCCTAATGCCTACACACACATCACACACTCTGTGATCACCTAAGTAATGCTATTGATTAACATCCTTAAGATCTTTTCAGAAAACTGGTGTTATATTGAACATTAATTTCAGGCAACTTTTTTTTTTTAAATCAAAGAAAGGCCTGGAGCCCAGTTCTGCACAAATACAAACAGATTTACTGCTCATGGTGCATAGATCAATATTTTTTCTTCATTGTCTTGAGTTGATGTGTGAATGAGAAATCCAAAACTCAAACATAATCACATCAAAATGACTGCTAAAATGAAAAATGATACCTGTAGTTCTTTCCTTCATAGACTCCCATACAATAAATTGCACACCATCAAACCAAAGTTATAAATCATGGCACTCGGAGGTAAAGGCAGGAATGAGAGGCATGCTTTCCTTTTAAGTGGAGGCTTACAATTGAACCTCGGGCACTAGAGTCCATAAATCGCAGCATCAATTATTAACCCAAATCTGTTTTAATGTGCCAAAAGAAACCCCATCGGGCAAGCTAATGCAACTAGCAGGAAACGAGGAGAACAGATAAAATGACCAGTGTGGCCAGAGTCTGCCCCTTTTTACGTCAGCGCTGATCTAGAGTGCAGGAAAGCATCAAACACAACACCATCCAGTCAGACTTTAGGGGCCATCAGGAGCCATATTAGCAGCTAACAAATAGAGAATTCCACTCATTTGCAAGCGGAAATATGCTGTTAGATTGAGCCTTAAGGACATAATTGATGAAGGGCTCAGAGACATGGCAGTGCACAAGGGATTGACAGAGTTCAGCTAAGTCACGACATCTCCAGTCTACTCCCACGATGCTTTTAGAAAACGTTTTCAAGTTTACAAGGTGATACAAGCGATTTGGAAGTGCATAGAAAGCCAACAGCAAATAATTAGGAGACAGTCTCAGCAAGCACAACGCAGCTGCAGGGATGTGTGTATATCATGATCACAGGCTGAGACTAAAAGCAAACAAAAATTCATTCCCTTCAGGGTCGGTGAATTTGTGTGCAGTTCATTTTGCGGTAAATGTTTATTATTAACCTGTTCAAGTTGCTCACGTATTATGCAGGAAGGACATTCTTGGCATGAAGGCTGTTGAGAGAAGAAGTCAGGTAAACATCATTCATCATCATTCCATATTAAATTTTGCTTATAAAACCCAATTACAAAGATGGGGACGTAGATAAAAGAAAACAGGCTAGTGAAGGATATTTCAAGTTTGAAAAGAACAAATTGTACAAACTCAATAGTGGAATTTATTTTCTTCCTTTCTTACTTCAGGGATAACATATAAATCAAGTTGAGGCATTGATGCCATTTTCCTTGCTTCCACTATTTATTATTTAATTATTCATCATGTTTTGAGGGGAAAAAAGGCACGCTGATATGGGAGCAAGCCCTAATTTTGAAAAGCAGTGCTTGCCAGCATTCAGCAGCAACCCAATTCCCTATGCTCTGTGCACATGATGCAAAACCTGTAACTGTTTTTGATTTTCATACATTAAAACATTGCTTGGGGCAAACTATACCACTAGCCAGTCAGTTGGTTGTGGTTGTTCTTACTTATTTAAGAAATGAGCTTTATTTCCATTCAGTGATCACTGGGGAGGCTCTCCAGGATGCACTCAGATCTCCTCCTTCATCTGACAGAGGAAGGGAGGGGAGCGTGTAAGATGGACACTGAAGCTGTCTTATTAGTGCTTAACTCTCCTGCTTAGGGGTCCGGATTGACGTTATAAAAAAAGAAAAGTGTTCATGCAGGCTGCACCATAAACAGTGGCAGTGATAAATATCTGCTGTCAGTTCCAACATGACTCACTTGTGTGAGTCTTAGCTTTACTGCACACAAAGGAGGCAGGAGCAGAGCAACCATACGCTGCTGTGAAATCTTTATCAGATTACAGATAATAGATGCACTCTATGAAATAGCTTATATTACCAGAGAGTGAGCTGAAGCGGAACACAGTTCTGCACAAAATAGTGAATAATGAGCATAATTTTACAAAATCACAAACAAACATTGATACAGGTAAAAGGCCATACAAGACCTCATTACTCTTACAATGGATAGTCCATTCATGTCATTTTGTGTAGACTTCAGTTGCTTACTCCTTTTACTGTCTTCACCACAGATCTGCCTATGCACCAGTTAGGGTGAGGTTCTTTTTTTGGTTACAGTGAAGTAGATGGAGGATGCCAGTCCAAAGAAGAATAAACCAGAGACTAAAGGTGCTAAGAAATTAATATGGGGTCTGGCAAAATTATACTAGGGCTGCTCCTTTTATAGTAAGACAGATCAGAATCACAATTTTTTGGTCAATCATGATTATTTAACACGATTGCTGACAGACTTTGAGAAAATAGTAGATTTATTAAACTTAAAAGAGAGGAAACTTTGCCTTTTAACTGAGTTGTTTTTCCTTGAATTTTAATTATAAATGAACTGAAAAAAAAACAAACTAAATAAATACATTAAAAAATGTAAACTGAGGTAAACCTGCCACAGTGAATTCAAACTTTTAAGGAAGGAGATGAAATGCAATACGAGAGGATTACTGCAAATCAGTGCGGCATAATAATCTTTTTTATTTATTTATTTATTTATTTTTTATCTTGACTATCTAGGAGTAATAATTGTTGGAAAGACAAAATGGTGTTAGAAATGAAAATTAGATTAACTGCACAGCCCGACACTCACCCATACACTCACCAGCCACTTTTTGGGAACACCTGTTCAACTGCTCGTTAATGCAAATATCTAATCAGACAATCACATGGCAGCAACTCAATGCATTTAGGCATGTAGTTCAAAGTGAGCATCAGAATGGGGAAAAAATGTGATTTAAGTGACTTTAAACATGGCAAGTTTATTGGTGCTAGATGGGCTGGTGTGAGTATTTCAGAAACTGCTGATCTACTGGGATTTTCCCACGCAACCATCTCTAGGGTTTACTGAGAATATCTGAAAAACAGAAAATATCCAGTGAGCAGCAGTTCTCTGGGTGAAAATGCCTTGTTGATGCCAGAGGTCAGAGGAGAATGGCCAGACTGCCTCAAGCTGATAGGAAGGCAACAGTAACTCAAATAATCACTTGTTGTAACCAAGGTGTGCGCACAACACCTGAACCTTGAAGCAGATGGGCCTCAGCAGCAGAAGGCCACACCAGATGCTACACCTGTCAGCTAAGAACAGGAAAGTGATTCACACTGGTTCACCAAAACTGGACAACAGAAGATTGGGAAAACGTTGCCTGGTCTGATGCGTCTCGATTTCTGCTGCAACATTTGAATGGTAGGGTCAGAATTTGAAATAACATGAAAGCATGGATCCATCCTGCCTTGTATCAGTGGTTCAGGCTGGTGGCGGTAGTGTAATCGTGTGGGGCATATTTTGTTGGCACACTTTGAGCCCCTTAGAACCAAGTCAGCATTGTTTAAATACCACAGCCTACCTGAGTATTGCTGCTGACCACGTCCATCCCTGTATGACCACAGTGTACCCATCACATTATTAACTGTCTCGCTCCTATAGGTGTGCCTTTTTGTCCTGTCTCGCTCTGCTCTCTTCTGTTTCCCCTCATCCCCAACCGGTCGCGGCAGATGGCTGCCCCTCCCTGAGCCTGGTTCTGCCGGAGGTTTCTTCCTGTTAAAAGGGAGTTTTTCCTTCCCACTGTTGCCAAGTGCTTGCTCATAGGGGGTCGTCTGATTGTTGGGGTTTTCTGTCTTTTCTGTCTAATATTGTAGGGTCTTTACCCTAAAATATAAAGCGCCTTGAGGCGACTGTTGTTGTGATTTGGCGCTGTACAAATAAAATTGAATTGAATTGAATCAGAAACTGAGTAGAAAAGCGCTATATAAGTACCAGTCCATTTACCATCTTCTGATGGCTGCTTCCAGCAGGATAACATACCATATCCCAAACTGGTTTCTTGAATTTCAGTTTACTGTACTTAAATGGCCTCCACAGTCACCAGATCTCAATCCAATAGAGCACCTTTGGGATGTGGTGGAATAAGAGATTCACAAATCTCCAGCATCATCTGTGTGATGCTATCGTGTCAATATGGCCCAAAATCTCTGAGGAATGTTTCCAGCACCTTGTTGAATCCATGCCATGAAGAATTACAGCAGTTCTGAAGACAAAAGGGGGTCCAATCAAGGTGTAACTAATAAAGTGGCCAGAGAGTGTAGTTTAGGAGACTCAACGACTGCATTTGGAAATCAAAAAGAAAACTAATATAACAGGGAAAATGAGTGGGCAAGTAATATACTAGGATAATATTCATTAGATTAAGCCTAGATGTCAAGTTTATAATCTCAAAAAAGTGTTTTTATAAATGACCTGACAGTCCCTTTCCTCCCACAGCCTAAAGACATGCAAATCAAATCAAAGGGATTAATGACTCTAAATTACCCATAGGTTTAAGTGTGCCTTATTAAATGAGTCAGTGATCACTCTGAAATCCGTCCAGGTTGTTTTTCTTCCTTTACTCCAATGAATGGTGTGAAAGACTCCCCAGGCCCTGAATATAGAATGAGAAGTTAGAGAAAATGAATGAATTTTGTGTCGTTTCACATCAGAGTGCATATATTAAGATGTATTTATTCTTGTAGTTCATATACAGCATAAACCACAGTATTTTAACTACCAAAAACAGCCACGTCCCTGCCAGAGTTCGCTGTGGAATCTTGTGGAGAATTCTTCCTCTTACACTGCTGCCAGGATGAGTTCTGTTCGATCTAGATCAGTCAATAATGCTGTCTTTTGGGACAGGAAGGACAAGAAATTCTTGCTAGCTCCCTAATGTCAATCCATGGGTCCTTAAGTTTCAGGATCACTGTAGTCATTGTTCTAGGGTAGTAGTGATAAGGCACTAATATGTATTTTAGGTCACTATGCAGAGTTTGTGGCCATAGGTAAGAGCATGAACGTGACAAATGTAATGAATAGCTGTTCCCAGTGCAAGATAAACAATCCCTACAATTCATGAAACCTACTACTGAGAAATTAGTTGCAGTAGAGAAGCACTGGTGCGATTTGGACTCTGCACTTGTATGCAAGATTAGATAAGAAGAGCCAGTGCCTTGTGGCTTGTTGTTGGAACATCTGACTTCAGAGCTATCTAGAATTTGTGTTAAACAAACCTGGTAAAATTAAGTGAGAGGCAGCAGAAGAAAGCCTTGTTTTGTCTTTCAGGTGGGCTTTCCATAAACATGTGACATCAGGTGAAAACTATGAATAGGTGTAGCCCTGCAGCTGTCAGCTGGTAACAAATCCCCAGAGTTCAAGCACACATGTTTGAATCAGACCCAGAACAAGGAGAGACTCCTGCAGAAGTTGCTACATTACACAATGTACAATGTTTTCATGCAATAGTAATACCATTTACCATTCATATTTCACGTGTACCATCAGGGAATGTTAAAAAACACAAAACAGGCCAGCTGAGTTGATCTATACCTCAAAAGACATCATAAAAACACAGTACCCTACAATCATGTGAAAAAGAACGTTTTCATAGGACTCTCTGCAGTCCTGTGAAAAACTAAATACAGTAATGGTGTACTTCCATAGGAATTAAGAAGGTAAGTAGCAACCAGGCACTACTAATCAAATGCACTTGATTAACTGATCAACAGCAAGTGTGACCACCTCTATAAAAGCAGACTTTTTGGCAGTTTGCTGGTCTGGAGCATTCAGGTGCATGTTAACACAATGCCCTAATCTTCACAGGAGTGGATGTCACAGCAAATTCACCCCAAGGTCAGACCGTGCAGTGCTCAGAGAAATTTCAAAAAACCCAAGAGCTACATCTCCGATAATTAGCCACTAATCAGGCTTCATGCAGATGTGTTATGTGGTGATACAGATAAGTCACGGAAGAAAGCCTGGACTACAATCAAGGTATTTCAGGCAGTTTCTGGGGGAGAGAAGTCTAATAGGTGTGGTCTTTAACTTTATAACTTTGCTGACCTTATAGATGTACAAAATCTACACAACACAAAGGAAAAAATCCAACAAGTAATCTGGGCACTTTAATACAGCAGCAGAATGAAAAATAGCACACCTACAGCCTACATTTAAAAGAATTTAAATTGACTTAACTATTTTTGAAATGGACTAAACTTTTTATGAGGGTCTACTAGGTTTTGAAATTAGTACATTTGATTGGTGAAAAGCAAAGAACAGTAACAACAGAAATTAAAAAAAACAGTTTGAGTAAACAGGCCTTCTGTTTTAAATTAATCAGATTACTCCTTTAATGACCACTTACCTGCCAAAGAGGAGCTGCAAAGTCCACAAACTTATGACCAACCTAATAACATTTACAATTCCACATTTGATGGCTTACACTAGAGAACATTTAGCTTCAGACACCTGATGAATTATAAAGTGAGAAACTCATGAAAATGACTGTATTAATGACTCAGTGCTTTTCAGAGAAGCCATCAAGTCTTCAGTACTATGGCTCATGACACAATATGAGTGGAAATTTAACAAATACCTGCTGAGAGTCCAGTGTCTTCTTCTTGGAAACCTGGCTACAAAGAGGATTATCTGATGTTCTTTGGCAAAATACAAAGTAGTGCTATGATCAGCGTGACTTAATTAAATGTTTGTTTACTCGCAGCCATAAACATGATTAATCTATATTTTGTTTCAAAGAACATCCAGTGTGCTTTTATCCACAGGATACAGCTAAAGTTTCCCTCTGAGTAATCTAGATTGACTACCTCTCATAAATGCCAGACACACTGGGATTGAAGTAGGATTGGCAGCCCTTTAGAATTCCTCCATTTTCATTTCCCAGCACAGCCACAACATGCAGAGCACATATGCTGCCAAAAAGCCTTTGCGACAACAACAAAATAATCTTAAGAATCCTCCAACCTGGATTCAAACACTTCCTCTATTCGAGTGCTTCAAGCAACAGTGGAAACAGCATAATAGTCCTGAAATCTTACAGCTTTAAAAAAGCTAATGTGAGCATGCTCACCCGTATGCAATAAGCCACTTTGTTTGTTGAAAACTCGCCAAGTGGCAAAAAAGCAGCTGCTATCTCTGCAGTCTCAAGGGGCTAGTTAATTTTAGAAAGATAATCTCCTGCAATATGCTGAGGGATTAAGACGTTAAAAGTCCCAACATGGAAAGACTATATGGCTGTACAGTCATGGGCTGCAAGAGTCATCCAGTGTATTTTAGGGGATAGAGAAGTATGTTATCACGCTAATCAGCATGCAGATCAGGAAAAACAAACACCAGTTGTTCAATGACATGTCTATGTAATTTGCAACTACCCCTCTCTGTCTGAGTCACAAATGATGATGATGATGACGATGACGGCAGTTCATCTTTGTCTATTACTATTGTCTCCCAAGGCTGAATTGCAGTACTTTCTCAAGAGATTACCTACAGGAGAGGAATGCCACACTAAAGCAGGGGATGTACTTTCTTTGGCTTAATCAATGTCATTTGCATATGCAGAATAAAACTAATCCTCATCAAAAGGAGGTTCTCCACCTGAGGCCCTTTCTTGTCCTTTCCAAGCAATCCTTCTCTTATTAAATGATCCCTTGACGATATTCACCTTGCCAGAGAGAACAAAACACACTCACAGTGTGTGCAGGGGGAGGGGATACTACAGGGATGTTTGGACTCAGTATGAAAGTGTGATGTGATGCAGAGAATAAAGACCTGGGGTAGGCTGAGCTGAATTTAGAGAGTGTAGAGCAGACGTGCTGCAATGCTGTTTGAGTTTGGAAGTCAACCAAACAGCAAGTTCCAGGTGAATAACAATGTGTAGATTTGCAGGAATCAGATTCAAAGACTGTTGGACCACAGCTAGCTTGGCCAGGCCACCCACTTGCGTCTTGGGGTGTGGCCAAGGTTTTTTTTTGTTTTTTTTTTCCAAAACGCAGCCAGGGATGACATTCAGGCTTCCCCTGCTGTTTCTCATCTGTGCTTGTAGAAAAGATGTTACACACACAGGGCACAAATATGCAAGTAAATACACCTGAAGCAAACCTACGGATGGAAGAGCCATTCCTCCATCAGAGGGATTTGTGTCACATAAGAGGGGTGCTGAGCAGAAAAGAACTGGGTTTCAAAAGATCCCTTAAGACTCTGTATTGAGGAGACCACCTCTTCCCTCTCAAGGGCTCCATTCTATACAAGATAAGCAAATTTACACTGGCAGACAAACGTGACATTTTCCTGTTGCAGGAGCTGCTTAAGAGGAGGTTTCATAGGTGGGCAAAGCTGATAAGACGACAGCTGTGATTGGAGGGACTGGAAAACCAGCATAAAAAAGAGATGCCAGAAGGTGGGATTTCTCCAGGCCTTTTCATTTCAAATATCTTTTATGTAAAGATCCACAAACTGGCTGAGGTATGAGCAGTCATAACCAGCCTGCCCCAGACTGATGCTCCTCTTCAAGCTTATTTCTTTATGGTAATATCCACCCCAGGGTGCTGTTTGGTTGTTGTTTTTTTTGTTTGTTTTTTTCCTGGCTGAGGTTCATAAGATTCTCACCCTGTTTATTGGCTATCAAATGGATTACAGACTCATTATCAACAGGGCTGTGTGGCCACAGAGGCCTGTCGTTTAAATCACATTTCCACTGTGTCAGCCACAACATCTAATTCCATGGCAGGAGAGTATCAAAGGGTATGTGTTTCTGTGTATGTGAGTGTGTGTGGAAAACACAGTTTGAACAAAGTGGCTACACTAAAGGCATGGCTGATCCAGTTTAACACAGTGTTTCATTTCTGAAGTTGGAGCAAAGTGACTAGCCACTGAGTTTACCAACAGACTTTAATTTCAGGACCATGGCAAGGAATTACCCGTGAATACACTGCAGCAGTATATTCAGCGTTATTTAAAAAGAAAAGGCTTTTAGGCCAGCACTTTTTCTGCTCTGTTTTCCTTTTTACTGCTCTGACCGTGGTGTTGCACTAAACTTAGATACTCATGTCTGCTGCAGTGTGCTGTGGTGAGGCTTGTTGGTGTGATGTAATGTGATGTGATGCTCTCTGAAGGTCTAGGGCTCAGCGATGCCATACATGAGACAGTTTAACATCTCTAGCCATTATGAATTTACCTGCAAAAGGTGATGGGAGAAGAAAGTAGTGTTATTCAGCTTGGAAATGACAGCATTGGCCAGAGTCTCTCTAAATCAGATTGATGATCCATTTTTCCTGCCCCGGGGCCACAGTAATGTAAGGGCCTGGGATCCACCGAGGCTGCAAAGAGACAGATGGGACCTTGTCTGCTATGACCTTGCTGAGCTAATATTTCTCCAGGCCTTGTCTGTTGCCTCATCATTAAAGGTGCCGTGGCTATTAACATTGGGAGAATACTTCAAAGACACTGTTTACTTGGACAGGACACAATCCGAGTGAAGAAAATATCACAGCCGCAGAGTAACAAGGCAAAGAGGGATTGTTTGGCAAATGGCGAGTGTCATGCAGTGCTGTGCATATGCAGTATGCACATTTACACATAACTCATATGCATTACATCAGAGTTCAGAGTATGCCTGAATCGATAAGGTGAGCAAAAAAAAAAATAAATAATATAAAATTAATTATCAGATGTGATTTTTCTGGGAACAATGCCTGATTACAGTCTCCTACACAGGAGAATTTTCTTAATCATTATGACTTTATATCACAGTAAATCTTGGGATTGGAACAGCTGGTGTATAAGTACAGTGCTTAACAAATTTATTAGACCACCTGTCATAAAAACAAGAAACACCATCCAGCATCACCAAGTGCTTTAATGCGGACTTTTTCCTTTTCAGTGAGTTCTCAACGTTTTCCCATTTTGAACAGGAGTGAGGATTTTCAAACGGAATTCATGTTTTTACACCCAAATTCGAGCCGGCACACTGGACTTCTCTGAGAAGTCAGAAATAAATCAAGCATAACATTCAAACACTAAAACTAGTTTTTCTGTTCAGGAATGCAAGTAAATAACTGTAATTTGGCATCTTAATTAAAAAAATAATAATTTGCTTTACAATTTTTTGTGCTTTTTTGTAAAACAGGAAATTTGAAAACTCATGGATAACAACAATAATTATATTTTAGCATTAAAAATATCATTTCAATTTCTGGTGCAGTAACCATTACAGAAACATAAAAAATGATTTTGGTAATTACCAATACTGTTAATGTTGTGCACCTGTGGCATAAACCTTACACTGGGTGGTGGTCTAATACATTTGTTAAGCACTGTATATAGACCAACTTTTAGAGTATGTAAAAGTTTTTGTATACCGATTTCTCACATAACAGAAAAAAGCAAAGTAGGAAAAATAAATCATAATATGAGACACAGGTTTTATGTGGCATAACAATACATATAAAACATAAACATTTAAAATGACTTCCATATGGGTGGAAGCAATATCATCAGTTGCAGGACTCTTGACTCTTTCTTGTCACTGAAGATACTTTTTACGAGCCTAAATTAAGAATTATTTTCTCATATTTATATATAAAATTTAAAGGTAAATTAAGGAGCAAAAGCAAGAAATTAAAGTCAAATGCCAAAGACCAAATTTTAATGTAAATAATAAAAAGAATAAAAGCAATAATAACAATAAAATACAATAAACAAGACAATTTAAAAAGTGATAAAACGGCAATAACAGACGACATCACTTCAAAGCAGATCTATAAAAATGCCTTCCTGATGATATTGCTTGACAGATACATATTTAGACATCAAACTGCCAAAAACTTTTGCACAGTACTGTCTACTTTAAAGAAACAGAATTACTGGAAGATTACTTCTTGAAATACACTATATTGCCAAAAGTATTCGCTCATCTGCCTTCACATGCATATGAACTTGAGTGACATCCCATTCTTAATCCATAGGGTTTAATATGATGTCGGCCCACCCTTTGCAGCTATAACAGCTTCAACTCTTCTGGGAAGGCTTTCCACAAGGTTTA
>VUQI01041433.1:0-11353 GCA_015106735.1 Paratilapia polleni | reverse complement strand
TTTTCGGTTCCCCCCCCCCCCCCCCCCCCCCCCCACTGTTACATAAATAAAATCAAATTGAATCAAGCCCCCTCTGTGATATCATGGGAAGTGTTTAGAATATGTTGTCGCCCATGCACAAATTGATTAGCACAGTACATTGACTGCTAATTATTTAAAGCACGAAGCTGTGGCATGAATGCACTTTGCAGATTGTTGAACGAATACCATTTTTGAGACACATTGTTCCACTCAAGTCTGAGACTCCAAAAGTAATGGGTATTTTTTAGGCAATAAAGGTGTTAATTTGCATATTCAGTGTCTGCCGTCAGTTTGAACAGCTACTGATGCATTCAGGCAATAGTTGCAAGTTAACAGGGAAACTAGCTGAACCATAACATCGTTATGCCTCACTACCAGGCCTGTCTTCTCACAGCTGATATTCTGTCTGTCAGATTTGACAGATTTTCTGCATCTTGTTATAAATGTCAAGCAGGCTTTTAATGGCCAGTTCTAATTAGCTTCCTTCTCTACGTTGTCTTTTCACCTAGCTCCATTCTGCCCTGATGCTACTTCACAGTTACGCAGTGATGCACATTGTCAGGTTTCAGATGAGGTAGCACAGAATTTGAACAAGGCAGGTGCCTTTTAATTCTCTATAGAGGAGAAACCCTACTATCTTTGTTTGTGTCCCACTGTGATTTAGGTTTATTAAGTGGACAATCTTGCTAATTAATCTTAAGTGATGTCCTATGTCTATAAATCAACCATGTCCTCCGTATATTTTCAAATGACTTCTTATCATCCAAATACTGATGGATGAGGCTGTATATTGCCTTAACCTTCTAAAGCATTCAAAAGAGCACCAAGGAATCTGTGCAACCTTCAATGGCAATAAAACATTTGATTACAGAGAGCTTTGTCAGAAAGAACAAAATGAAATGTGATGAATGCTGTCATCCATTTCCCCAGAGAAAACCATGTGGTTTCCAAACAAAACATGATGTGCATTTCTCTTCCCTCAAGACACTCATAATTAAGTAGCAACATCTGAGCAGCTGTCTACGCAAATGCAATTATTTTAGAAGATATGAATAAGGGTTGCTTTCCAGCAAGAGCACAATGATGCCAAGTACGTCACTGCATGTGCAGCAGAAAAAATAAACTGCTTTGTGTGTTCTTTGTGCATCTTTTCTGCCTCTAAGTCAGACCGCTAAAATAGTCATGTGGACATTAGTGTAGTTACAAGTGGCCTGTGGCATTTAGTTTTTGGTGCACTTTGAAGAAAGTTTGTTTTCTGAGGCTTATGTTTGAATACAGGAGTTGAACATTTGCACTGTAATAGAACAGGTAATACAACAAGACTTCCAGTGGTTAAAAAAGTATACATTAAATAGTATGTGTAACTATTTTATTTATAACTGTCTATATAAATAATTATAACACACAAAAACATTGTCAAAACCTGTACTAGTGCTAAGAAAAATTGTGCACACATTGGTGGTTTTCGGATTATTTTTTCAAGTCAGTGATTAAAACCAGTAAACCAATTGTCTCTTTCTAGCCTCCATACTTTGATAGTCCTGTGATGGACTGGTGATGGCTTCATGCATGACTGTGCCCAGGAACTGACTGCTCAGTAAAATTAACTCGCAGCCTTAATTAAATGTGTCAAAAAAAAAAAAAAAAAAGTGGGAACACTGAAAGGTGTGAATCAAGTTAAGATCGAACAATTTGTCAACATGAAAATCTCCGCAGAGAAAAAAACTGTGTTAATAAGCCTGTTGTCAGACATCCCACGGTGCTGCTGGGTGGTATGATGTGAAGTTACTGCACCAAGAAGTGGATGGCTGTTCCTCATATCTAGTTTATTATACACTGATCATTCACAACATGAAAATCACCTGCCTCATATTGTGTAGATTCTTGGGATATCCTGTGGTGTCAAACATTGGGGCATGGGCTCCTTTTGGATCCTTTGGAGTCTGGAAGCTGGGTCAGTGCTTTGGGGGGTGAATCAGGTCATTATTTTGTATGGTGACAACAAGCTGCTTATGCGTTTATTGATTGCACTATGAAAACTATCCAAGTACATTTCCTCAGCTGTACTAACATAGAGTTCAAAAGTGCCTTGCTTAAGTATTACCATGTTATGCTGCTTTCATTAACCAGTTTTCCATCAGTATGCAACCATTTTGAGCAAAAAAGCTCAGAACACAGAAAACGGTTAACTTTTTATACTCATATCCGTCCACCCCAATTTCCACAGCGTGGAGGATTTGATTTCCCTAAACAATCACTAGAGACCAGTGTGTCTGCCTGAATCTAACATCACTTCAGCTCAACACTGATACACAAAGCATACTGGTTTTGTGAGGTCTTAAAAATGGAGCATAGCAAAGTAAAACAAAAGTTCAACACTTTCCTCTGTTTGTTGTACAGTAGCCATTCTATGGGGGTGCTGAAAACCAGTGAACACATGCTTGACAGCTGTGTCAGTCCAGCCCATGGCACTGATTGGGTAATCGTTGGAGCTCCTGAGGCTCTCATTGGATTGCTGGTTTTCTAACTGAAAAAAGCCTGCATACCACAATACCAACCAAATCAGTTGACTCGATGGAGTGGCTGGATTCAAACGTCTTTTTTAAATATTGAATTAGGGTAATGTCACTGAGGTAAAGGAGTGAAACAGCTGCTTTACCCTTGGAGCAAAAACTGAAATACTTTTATGTGGGAGCCACATATAGACATTTATAGACTGAAAAGTCTTTAGTTGAAAATGTCACTATGCCTCAAAGCCAGTACTGTAAGTTTCTCCTCACAGAGTCGAATGAGGAGAGGAAATAAAAACTGGAAGATAAAGAGATTGTTATCCAGCCTATGGAATCCCTGCTTGAGCAATCAGTTTGTTTAGCTTGAGCTTGCTATTGTGCAATATGGCTTCTGCAGGAGGAGATGAGATGTATAATGTGAAAATCCACCAGAGGATAATCCTGTATCAGCGTCGGCAGCCATCTACGGATTCCGTAGTCGGTAGAGAGTCTCATGGTTTGATGCACTCCTTCGCACATTCAAAAACTCACTCACATTTTCATTTACACACATACATGCACCCATCAATCTAAAGGAATTTACACAACTGGAGGCTGTGTGAGTCAGTGCTTGACACGTGCTGTATGAACAATGCCTAGGAAATTGGAAATATTCTCATTTCTGCTCTCGAACGTTGACGTAACAAAAGGATGCCTTACACTGTATACTGTCTGTCATTAGACTGCTGTTCAGGATATAGGATGCTCATTGTGCACCATCTCATTTAACTGTGTAGGCTTAATTACAGTGACACACTGAATGCATTGCAATTACAGACGCGACAACGTGTACTTTTATTGGAAAGTGGTTCTTTTTATTTGATCACAGACTCGGTAATCTAGAACATTAAGGTGTAATTGAATCAGCTGTAAATGCACAAGGCCTGTATAACTTTATTATATCTTATCTAGCCTCATCTCCACTCACTGGGCTCTCTATTTGTTACCATTTACCAGCAATTGTTATCTGATAATAAAGACTACTCAAGCAATATGATACCCAGCCAGCAAACGTTCAGCTAGAGAATACCTGCACAATAATGGCAACTAAAGCACCATTGTACTGAATGGACTTACCCTGCCCATGCTTAATGGAATAAAATCAAGTAGACGGTGCATGGGTGGTATTTGTTTGGTATTTCTGTCATTTATCTGGTGATCATTTTTCAGAAAGTCCATTTGGGATATGATGAATTTTTCTGTAGACATGATGGTGACAGTCAAGTGGACAAGTGGGATGGGTTAAATAGGAGCTCATAAGGTGGATCTTGTCTCATTAAAAAAAAAAAATCCTAAATATATCTTGTTTAAAGATTTAAGCAAATTTTTATTTGTTTTGCAAAGTAGACTGAAATTTTGGTTGGGAGCTATATACTAAATGAACAGATAGAGGCCATTAAATATCAACCACACATTCTAACAACCAACATAAAGTTAATTTTTACTGAGGGATGCTTATAGCTGTTTGCCATATTAGAAAAGTGTAGTAGTACAAAGTAAATTTACCAAGTGCTATATTTGAAGTAAGTTAATTTTTTGTTGGTTTATTTAAGTTCTTTCTTTTCATGCTTTTCTAGTGATCTGTTTTGCTTTGTTTCTCAGATACTTTTTTACTGCATTGATTTTACAGCTACATTTACTTTTGCAGCTTTTGCTTTACAGATTGCAATCCATCCATCCATCCATTTTCTTAACTGCTCACCCAGTGTAGGGTTGTGGGGTTGCGGGGCTGGGCCATTGGGTGAGAGGCAGGGTTCTCCCCTGCACCGGTTTACCATTACTTCACAGTACATGAGCCTAGAAGTACCAGAGGAAACCCAACCAAGAACAGGAAGAACATGCAGAATGGCCTGAGCCAACCAGGAACCTTCTTGCTGTGATGCGACAGTGCTAACCACTGCACCTCCATGCAGCCCCACATTAAGAATTATTTGCAAAATATTTGTAAGGTTCAACTTCTTAATATGTGACATAGTTAAAACCAACATCACTAGCTAAAACGATAAATGTTGCTAACTAAAAACAGAATTCTACCACACAGTAATGAATTCTACTTTAATTACATTCACTAAACAACTGCAGTTTTCACAGTAACTCTGGTTGTACGACTGTCAAAACATTTCAGCTACTGCCAGTAGCTACTAGAGAAAACAAAAGCACTGCCGTCTTCCTGTTTTCTCTGCACCATTAAGGCTTCATTTCCAGGGAGATTTGTTTTTGCCAGAGAGAATTACATATTCAAAGTGAAGCTTATAGACGAGCAATCTAAACACTGATGGTGTCATTATTCTACAGCCCTTATGCTGTGCAATCAAGACTTGTCATTGTGTCATTCATTGTCATGAACTTTTGGCTTGAAATTTAGAGACCGTACAAAGTGGTATGACTAATTTTGCTTAAGCAACGTTTCTGCGACAGGTAGAAATGGTCTAGGTTGTGTTTGAGCAACCCACTGAACCCCAAATTGCTCCTCGTAGTTTGGCCACCATTTCAAAGTAGCGTTATGCCACCATTATGAAGGAAATAGAAAGGTATTCTGGATAAAAGCGCTATTTGCAGTCAATTCAGGAAACAGTTGGACTGGCCTCTTCTACCACTAGAGTTGCTTTTTTATATTTCATTTTGTTTGACACTGTCTTAAATTTAAAATGTAAATGTCTTAAAATAGTGTAAATAGCAGGGCCTGCTTTAAATAGGGCTTTCAGGCTTTGAGAGATGGGCAGTTGATGGAAAAACTTGTGAATAATTAATTTGTGTCATCAAGATTGTTCCTCTGTGTGCAAATTTAGTAAAATAACAAACAAACCTAAAACTGCAAAAAGACTGTCATCTTATTAAGCTTCCTCTTCTGGAAATACAAATATATAATTTCATACTTCTGTTTTTACAATAAATTTGGTGAAACTGAATGCAAATACTAGCCTACTATAAACTACTGACTGAAAGGATTGTTAATGCAGAGGGTGAAACATTCCATCAAAGCTAAAAGCCTGGCTTGGACTGTAAATTTACCTTGTAACTATAACATGGAAAGTGTTCCAGTCTTTCATTTTATTCCACAAAACAATTTTCCAGGATAGTCTATGCATTTTGCTCTCCAGGACATAAATAAGTCGCTGATACAGTGAACGAGGAAGCTTTGAGATACTGTCGCATCAGCGGGGGAACATGTTTTTAGTTCAGGTGAGTGAAATAGGGGATGATGCAACTGTTCAAAAGAGCTTTCCAGTACTCTTCCTACACACAGCTTCTCCACAAAAAAAGGAAAAGTTTTTAGACTTTTTTAGAAGTCTGACCTTTTTAGACTGGAAAAGAATAAAGACAAACCCAAAAGTGTATTCAAAAATTACTAAAATAAAAAGAAACATCTTCAGACTTAATTTAGCCATATGTCCTTTTATAGATTAATTCACATTCTGCCTTTCTAACCAAAGGGACATTAGATCTCATACAGCACAATGATAAGAGCCTAGAATAGAATGCACTGCATAATGAGTGTCATCATGTAGCGGGACAGTGATGATTTAAAAAAATAAAATAAAATAAAAATCTTTTTAAACATCAAAAACCTAAATCAGATATGCACTCTGAAAGGATAGATATATATTTTATTATTTTGGAGACAGCGATAAAGCAATACATACTGTTCACAATGTATTTCACAATTAAAAGCATTAAAAAACATATTCCGCAATAGTGCATGTGAGGACTTGTCAGTCTTACAACAGCTGTAATAATGATATGTTGCTTTTTTTTTCAGATCAGCTGGTTTATGTAGAGCTTAAGTATGAAGTTTTGAGGTCTACTTTATTTTTTTTTAACTCTGTTTTGACAAATAGATTTGCACATAGTGACACCACTTGACCAACCTTGCACAGAGTCTCTGAATTGTTGCATTTGGTAGGTGTAAGCACAGAATACAAAGTGCTTTAAATGGAAACATGAGAATCCACCCACCTCACATTTTGAGAAATTCTATTCAAACCTACCCATGCTTAAAAGGGACCTATTTTCCATCAAGCAGTCCACCTTCTTAACTGCTTATCCAACTGAGAGTCGGGGGGGTGCAGCTGTCATAGGGCAAGAGGCAGGGTACACCCTGTCCAGTCCATCATAGGAATGCATATGCTTTTTCTTTTTTTCTATCACCCCCACTTCCTGTTCACACTGAGAGGCAGGCAATCAGTGGAAAATTTACTTAGAAGGAGGGAGAAGGGAGCAGTGGATGAATTGGGCAGATGCACCATGGCCAAGTAGAAGATAAATAAGGATTATTTTAAACTATGAATCAAAGCTACTCTGGTAGAATCCAAAAATAAAAAATTTGGAGCTAGAACTGAGCATAATAGGCCCCCTTTAATTCAACCCTGTAAACTACTACAATTGCTCTCTTTTACAATTACTCTGAATATATTTTCCAACTTGACTTATACTTTTGGGGCAAGTACGAAACTGTGTCACATATTTTAAGGCTAGTACACTGACTTTAACAATCATATAATATGATTTAAGCTGATTCACTGTTTCTTTTTAAGATTTCTTTGAATATACTAAGGGAATCAAAGAATCTAAAAGTAATAAGATTTCACAGGTGGTGCTTTGTTCCTCTATTGTGTAATTTTTTTTTTTCTAACAATTAGAAAAAAAATGAATGCATTTAAATGTTCACTCTGAAATGTAGCAGCTGGCTATATGGCCTGGTTGCTCATGTGGTCCTCTAAATCTTGCACCTCAGTGGGAAGGGGAGATACAGCACATATCTTCATCATGCAGGGATAATGGCACTCCTGTCCCTCACTGTGCAGTGAACATCCAGACTCCCCTTCCTTCAAACCAGCTGATTAAATGCAGAGTACCTGTTTCTGAAGCCAGCATAAAGCACAGACTTGCCGTTGTGCAGAGGTCATAAAAGCCAAAGCAAAAGTAGAAAAAGTATCTTCAATACTGTAAACTAATCCAAGCAAAACGTCACGCAGTGAACTGAACTTAATAAAACATACATCCTTTCCCTCCTCAGACAGGAGGTGTATTGTTCGTGCCCCCCTCCCCCTCGGTTCATCTCGACCTTGACCCGACACTCGTCTTGATTAGCTGTCTACCTTGAAACTGCACATAGCTGGAGGCTGAGCTGACCAGCGTCCATACAGCCATCAGTCTCTGAAGAATGAGACTGGAAGCGCAGCTAATATGCAATGAAAAATAACATAAAGGATGAAAACTGATGGAGCCCATTTTGATGACCAGATCTTGAGGGCTGCATTTGGAGCTTTGTTTTCCTTTTTATTGCGTTCCTCCATCTTTGTTGCTGTGACACAAGTGGATCACTTCTGGCCTCACTCATAGTTAATGCTTTATGCTTGTCTATTCAAACAAACCTCCACAATAGGGTACGCTACAATATCTTTACTATTTACTATATTAACTGTAGAGAGAAAGAGTATAATATTGTGGACATAATGATAAAATGACATTCAGTAATCTCTTGCATTACTTTTGTTTTTTAACTGCTATTACTTGTTGTTTTACTTTAATGTACATTTAATATATTATCATAATAGACACTAATGATTATTCTATTATTTTAGTGGGGGTTTTTTTGTTTCTTTGTTTTTTCTATTTTTCTATTTTTATTTTATATTATTTGCACAACCTCTTGCACAAGAATTTCTTTGGGTTCTATCTTATCTTAAAATACATTAATTTCTCACAGCAGGTCTGCTGTAGGTACTGTGCAGTCATTGGAAAGAGATTAATACTAAGTTTTGTTTTTCTGATTTTACAATTATCACACAAACTAGGGCTCTTTTTTAGGGGCATGCTGTAAAATATGGGAATTTAAGGCTTTTAAAGAAGATTAAGGCTGTGCTTTCAGCATCCATTGTGTTCAAAATTATTTATTGATATATAGCCTCATTGTCCCAAAGTACATCACAGTCACTGCATAACAGCAGGGTGATGAAATAAATATCTTTTCAAATTGTCAGAGATTTCAAAACAATATAACGCTATATATAGTGAAAAGTCCTACTATATTAATAAAGTTTAGCCTAATTGAAGCCAGGAAGGAAAGGTGGCAAAAATCCCAACTGTGTATTCCATTAAAATAATGTTTAGAGGTACATAATAGAGTTTAGTCTCTCATCTGCAGCCATGGTACTATTTAACGGTCTGAGAGCAAGTAAAGATTAAATGTAAAAACATAATTCAAATGTAGGTGTAGCCTACTTGCAAATTTGATGTAAGGTCAACAAGCAGAAATTGCTGCCTTGCTTTAGGATGATATACTACTGCTATAGAACAATAAAACTGATGTAAAATATATTTTAACCAAAAAAAAAAAGGAGTAAAGTTACTTATAAAAATGTATATTTATCACTGATGCTCATGAGGAAAAGGCATAGATTTTAGATGCTCTTCAAAATTTTAGACCCTCTTAGTATGTGAGCACTGAGGTCTCAGAACGTTTCCAGGAATGGTGATGCTATTTTACAGAGAAGTGATTGTTAAGTAGGTAGTGCTTTTGTTTGTATTGATCTCTTATCTCGAACATAAGCTGCTCCAGACCAGGTTGGGTCTGCAACTTAAGTTGCCATGGAGATGTGCCCTGGTAAGAAGTGAACCGCCTTTGTAATCATGAAAACACAGGGGTGAACCTGAAGTTACCTCACTTAACCCCAAATCCTGCATCATAGTACAGGGCTGACGGTGAGCTTAACTCATGCTTCCTCACACAAGCACACTTCTGCAAGTACCTAAAATCCTGTAAAATATCATGTGATCAGATAGATTAGGAAGTTGAATAAGAATATTACCACTGTGCATTTTTTTTCAAACTTTGACAGGGAGAAAAGTTTGAGGCAATAGATTGATTATGTTACTGCACAAGGTCACATTATATTGCAAAATGTTTTGTACATCTAATGAATGCCATCCTCTCTAGGAAGAAGTGCTAAGACATTTCTGCCTCAGTTTGCATTGGGCTGTGTGATGTCAGACCCAATTTGATCAGTCTGAACCACCTATTAGGTAAATTTGGCAAAAACTGTAATACCTGCAGTGCCAGTTAACCCGTTGTTTTGAATTTGAGAAAAAACTTTTTCAGTGTGATGAATCTAACACACTTTCTAAGTGTCAAATCATCTGCCCTGTGGGCTTAGACATTGCTAATGGCAGCTTATAGCTATATATGACTCTATTTTATTTGTTCAGTTTGATGTTAGAGGGGAAATGCTAATAGCCTGTCATTTCTAGGCTGTGAAACAGTTATATTAGAGACAGTTGTTTGTTGTCATGAACTCTAAATACTGTCTTTGAACACTCACCTGAGATCTGAAGATTTTACCAGTATCTCTTTATGAGACATCTGACAGTCACATCTTGATCAAAACTCACTGACAATTTGCTTTTGTTTTCAGCCTATAGCTGCGTTAAATTAGCAGATAAGACGTCTGAATTTAAATTTGAACTCATGAACCATAAGCTGTAAGTTTCACATCTCTTGTTAAGGAAGGAAAGGCGGGAGTGCATAATGGAACTTGAAGCATAGTATCCATACTGAGCAAAAGGGTCCTTGTTTGTCCTTTTTTTCATGCACAGTGAACAGTAGTGCAACCAACATGGGGGCAAGGCTTTTAAAATGTCACTGGTTCCTGAGAAAGTCAGCAAAGTCTTGTCATGCGAAATAAGAGCTTAGGCGAAGAAGAGACTGCATGTAACTCACTTTAAGTTGATCAAAACAACATTTGTTCTATTGACTTATTTATTTCCATTTTCTAGAAAAGCATATTACTTATTGGTCCCTCCATGCCATCACTGTAATCCATGTGCACCCTCAACTTTTCAGTACAGATGCCACTTACTCTACAATTACCACAGTTGAGAAAATTCTTTTGAAAATCACTGAAATTTTCTGGGGTAAAGTGTGTTTTTCTTCTGCTCAATACACTGGTCAATACCACAAAAAAATAAAAAGTATGAAAAGAAGAAGCAGCCTGGGTATATTTAGAGTATGGGGAGTGCCATTTGGACAGTGAATTACTGATTCTCTTCCTCTGCGAACATCAATTTCATCATTGATATGACAGCTTTACAGCAGTTCCCTTTGCCATTATCCTGTATGCCAATGCTCCAGTGGAGAGGCGCAATGATACTGAAGCTGCTGAGTTGTTGCAGTGCCATTACCTGCAGAGTGTTTACCCTGCAGCTAGGCCCCTGGGGGCTTTAGGGTCCTGCTCTCCCCTCCTTTAAATACTACATGAGAGCCATTAGGGACTGATGCCAGCACTGGGTCCCACTTCACCTTTAGTGGTACTTTTCAATCTTTCCTAGTCCATTTAAGGTAACTGAAAATAAAACAAACTACTAATGGATTGTGTGGGAAAAGAGGATACTATATTTACAAAGTCATCTTTCATATGTTTCATGATGTAGATATACACTCACTGGCCACTTCATTAGTTACACTTTGCTAGTACCAGGTTGGACCCCCTTTTGCATTCAGAACTACCTTAATTCTTCATGGGACAGAAGACAGAAGAAACATTCCTCAGAGATTTTGGTCCATATTGACATGACAGCATCACACAGTTGCTGCAGATTTGTCGGCTGCACATCCATGATGTGAATCTCCTGTTCCACCACATCCCAAAGATGCTCTACTGGATTGAGATCTGGTGACTGTGCAGGCCATTTGAGTACAGTGAACTTGATGACATGTTCAAGAAACCAGTTTGAGATGATCTGAGCTTTGTGACATGGTGCGTTATCCTGCTGGAAGCAGCCAT
>VUQI01041426.1:1746-23086 GCA_015106735.1 Paratilapia polleni | reverse complement strand
TAGACTTCAGGGTATTGTAAAGTTGTGTTGCAAAGTGGCAGGCACCACGTTTAAATGAACTTTCAACACTTTACAATTTGAGGGTACTAAGCAAGGCTCGATCAGTTCTTGCTGAATCGTCTCACCCTCTGGCATTGGAGTTCGAGCTGCTTCCATCTGACCACAGATATAAACTTCCACGGTGCAGAACTAATAGACTTTAGTATTCCTTTGTCACTGATGCTATTAATGTTTTAAATGAGAGACTGTAGTTTTTTTTTTTTTTTTTGGTTGTGTCTGCTTGAGTGTGTGCTTGTTTGCTGCTGGCTGTACCACAAATCGCCCCTTGGGGATAATAAAGTTTACCTTGACCTTGACCTTGACAAATAATACGGCTTGTTGTGTGGTACAGAATATCCAAGATATCTGTGTTTCAGTTCTGGTAAGTGAAATTCTATAATAGTTTTCTTAATTAGCACTAATTAGCAGGTAGCTTGCTGGGATTATCTGATAACTTTGCGCTCCAAAGTTTTTGTCCAAATATGGTAACTTCTTGAAAAACCTAACATGGCACTGGCAAGAATGCTAAAAAATGCCAGTCCAACACCACTGGGTGACTTCACGGTGGCTATGTCCATCTTTCATATACAGTCTACTACTCAGTTAACTCCTCACCTGTCAGTGGGCGGTCTAATATAGTTTTAAATTTCAAAAGTAACAGTAATGTCTATACATTGGTGAAATACCTTGTTTTGTCTGTATAAACAGTCTAGGACCAAAAGACACATTTACTTATTTGCAGAAACCGGCAACATTGTTGTCAGCTGCTACCAAAAAAGATGCACTGAACTAGAGAGCGGTGCGCTCTCTAGTTCAGTGCATCTTTTTTCTGCCAGCCCCTTAATATGAACCAATACTTTACATTGTCAGCAGGCTTTATAAGTAAGGTATTCATTTCATAACCCCAGAGGATGAGACAGCACAGTCAGAAGTGGTAATGATTCAAGCATGGAAGGAGAAGCTGCAGCCCTGTCTTGCTCTGCGTCTGAGCTCCAGAATCTTTTTCCTTCAACACCTACACAACTCCTATATGTTTAAATATGGGATTCAGTAGGGAAAAACAGAGTTTTTCCCTTAATTTGTCATCCGTCTGTAGGTTTCTACTTTAGCGCCATTTCATGTTAACTTCTATCAACAAAAAGAGTTCTACAAAAAACCTTGCAAATACTTTATTGTGATCATTTACTCCCAGAAGAGTGTGGAGTCTTTGATCTTAACAAGCTTACAATCTGACAGTTTTCCTGGTTAAATCCCAAAAATATTCTCAGGAGATGGACAATGTCTAAAACTCCACCCCACTGGGATATTTTGGTACATTTTCTTAGCTTTGCTCATTTCGACAACAAACGCATGCCACATGTAGTCAGATACTGCCCGGGCAGGCTGGGTGCACTGACACTTTTTTCAAACTTTTGCACTAGCAACTTGTCATGTCAAAGGAAATCAACACCAACAGATGTGACACTAAGCCCCGATGTATTGTAGAGTAGTGGAGCTAAGAAACCACAACCAGATTTGGAATAAGGAGATGAAATTTAGCATGTAAATAAGGTTGCTGTTGCCTCCACGGGCCAACAGGCTGGTTTTTAGATGGGAGCATTTTGTTTCTGCCTTCTAAAGCTCTGCTGCGAGTGAAGAAACCAGACAGATGGTGGGTTCACTTTACCATTAAGACAGGAGACAGCATTTTTCTGTTTGTGTGTGGGGAGTGTGTCGACAGATTGGAGATTTTTTTGTGATGCTGTTTATTGCAGCTTACAAAAAATATATTTCCCCACATAAAACCACACCTCTTCCCTCTGTTTTTCCTCTTCCTGTTTGTTGGCTCCCTGCTCACTGGCAGAGACATGGGCAGCCTAATAAAGAAATAAATGGGAATAAATCTATTCAGTGGCTGCTGCTGACCTTTGTGGGTGAGTCTCAGTGGTGTCTGTTGCACCCAGGCGGTTGGCATTATGATTGGTATGCGACATTACGTTACACAAAGAGGCAAAATGCAGAACTACAAATTGGTTGCACACAAAAGAAACAACAGTGTCAGTTTTCCAAATGAGTTGGCTCGGCTTCCAGCTCACACGACAAATGAGAGTGCTAAAGTTCATGCATCATCACTTAGAGGATGCCAAGATAAATCAAGGACAGGTAAACGCAAAGAGAGGAGTCATTTAACAACATTTAACAATAAGGTTCCAGAGACAGATCCTATCTGCTTGGCTGATGAAGAGCCACTGTTGCTGTTTCTAGATTTAATTAAACTCTCTAACGTTTTAATCTTCAACGTCGGCGCTTCGCCTGAGTCATCGCTGACAGATGCACCACCGCCACAATTCAATAAGAAGGCAATCTCAGTTTGTAGGCAGATCACAGCAGGCTTACACACAACTTATGTTCTGTCATTTGAGTCATATGTACATTTCCCAAGGACAAGACAGCAACTCTTTCAAAGACATTGCCATTAGAAAAAAGCTGTCTGAAGGTTTGTGGCCTTGTAGAAGAATGGAGACGTTTGTACACACTTAACACTCAATGTCCCCCATCAGTCTGCACACACACTCAGCTACCTGTAGATTCTGCAAATAACAGCCCTGTGTGTGACTCACGACAAAGTGCAGTGCATAATTATGATTGTCAGAGGGCCTCACATTCTGAAAAACACAGGGTTGAAAGCACTTCAGAGCCATTTACAAGTATTTCAAGGAAAAACTGTGCTACTTTTGACATGCTTTGATTTGGGGGGCTTTTATTTGGAGCTCGCACAAGAAGGTAAAATTCAACATACATGTGAAAGTGACTTGATAAATCTTTTTTTTTTTTTTTTAAATAACACTGCAAAAAGCTTACACTTCAAACTGACTATACTGGGGAGCCCTAGGTATAGCTGGAGTGGAATCTGCTGTAAATGAGTAAAGAGGACTGAGGAACAACTAACAGTAAAGGGGACAGGGTAGGACACCTGAGAGAAGCTGAACATCAGTAAGCCACTGTTGTGCACTGTGGGCCTGTATCGCAGATTCTGCTGTCACTGGACTAAGCCACACATACAGACACACTAGCAAAAGACGACAGAGATGAATAAGCAGACAGGTAGAAGGACAGAGATTCAAGCTCTTCAGCTGAGCTGATCAATCTTCACCACCACTCCTACCTGCAGCCACTGGTCTCACCTGTTCCACCTCTCTGAACCACTAGACTGGTCTCAGCTCCCACAGCGCACTCCTTGAGCAGCTCCACCACCTGTGTGTGTGCGAATCCCTGCACGGGCTGCTTGTTAATCTCCACAATCAAGTCGCCCTCGCACAGGCCCGGGCAGCCCTGAGGCTCCAGGACTTGTTTAACGCGCTGACCTGTGGCGCTGTCCGCAATCGTGAAGCCAAACCCGTCCACGCCCTTCACCATGGTCAGGGTGAGTAGCTCCCCCTGGGTTGCACCTGATGACGCCATAGAGATGCTGTCTGGTGGCGTAGTGCCTGTGGTGGGAGGGAGCGAGCCATCTAAGTGGGTGTCCCCTGGATGACCAGTGAGCAGCTGCTGCTGGGCGTTGACCTGGTCTTGACTGGGGTCTGTGACAAAGCGTGCCGTGCGGGTGAGATAATCTAGGTAGTTATCGTAGCCCGTCCTGCCGTTCACAATAATGGGCCGCTGCTCCATGATGCCCAGTGGGGATATGATGGTGGTGGTGTTGTTGTTGGTGTTGGCAGCTTCCTCCGGCTCATAGGGCAAAGGGTAGCCGCGACACAATACGAGGGTCACGCTTTGGGCAATAGGTACCGACTGAAAGAGTTTCACCACATCAGCGTGGGTGGTACCCAGGACGCACACGTCATTGATGTAGACAATAACATCACCTGCAGAGAAAAGGACGGAGAGGCAGACATATCATGGTTAGGCATATTGGAACATTAGAAATAATGGCTACAGATGTGGGCGGCTAAAGGCGATTAACCTCAAGATCTGGTAATAGACAGAACCCACATTCAGTCTCTTTTTAATTTTATATTGTGCTTTAATGGTACATAAAATTTCAATTAAAACAAAATGAGAATGAACCAAATTACCACAAATGCAACTGACCTAAGTTAAAGAGCAAATTCAAAGTATTAAGTGCTACTCTTAAAAAAGAAAAATCACAGAAAGAAAAATAATTAAAATTATAATTAAAATTAAAGCTCTACATCATAACCTTGCTCAATGATATTTCAGTCAAAACCACTTTAGTCAAAGGAGTATTATTACTCAGTCGGCAGAAATTTATGGCTCTGTTCTGGGTGCCCCGCTGGACAGCACTAAAAAGATCCCCCAGCACAGAACAGGCCTCGGTGACAACAGACATGACAGGTGGTGCTGGGGTAGAAGTGGCTTGCAAAGTGGCTTGCAGAGGCAGCAGCAGCTGTGCACAGTCTAATGGCTCAGTCACACTAGAGTAAATATAGGAAGGCAACCTCCTTGCGACTAGGAAAAATTTGGTGGTTGCCTGATGATTGCAATGAATTTTTTTTCACATTTGGCAACTGATTGCAAGTAGCTGAGCATGCACCCTCAAATTTTGAACAACCACTTTTGATCCCAAGGAGACTGCACAGGTCACCTGGTCCTCGTCTTCGAAGCAACCATTTCAAACGCAACTAGACTGCAAGCTCACTGCACACGGTTGCAATAATTTTGGGTGTACACCCACTGTTTTCCCTGGTGTGATTGCAGCATAAGTGGCTTAAATTAGATTTAAATTACATTTAGTTATACGAGATTTGCTAATATGACACACAGAAGGACATCAGCAGACCCATCAGCTGATGGAGGCTGGCTGGCACTGAGATCAGCTGTTTTTAGCTGATGTACAATCCTATCAATGTACTACACTTCAATTACAAAGGTACTAGTGATTTAAACAGAAGTAACTTGGCATACTGAGGGCAGTCACAACAATATAATACCAAAACAGGTGGGCACAAAAAATGAGGGCTAAAATGCTGAAATGTTGAGGGTGGGTAATATGGATATGGGAGAAACAATCATTGAGGAGGGGCTCGAGCCTATCCCAGCTGTCAAAGGGAGAAAGGTGGAGTACGGCCTGGACGGACAGGTCACTAGTCCATCACAGGGTTAACACAGAGAGAGACAGTTTACACTTACGGCCAGTTTAGGATCATCAATTAACCTGCCTTTGGATTGTAGGGGGAAGTCTGGAGTACTTCAGTGGAGAAAACCCGTGCAGGTACAGGGAGAACATGCACACTCCACACAGAAAGGCCCCACCACCATGCCACCCCAGAAACAATTATTATAATGCAGAATATCTAATATATATGGAAGAGCAGCTGGCTTGGATTTAATATCCAAGACTTCATCTCTCTACAGCTATTCCCATTCTCAGCCGTACACTACATCTGCACTGTCTCTTCTCAGATGCAAGCCTGCAGCTATAAACCATTTCTACAGATAAACATTACCACCGATAATGTCTCAGCTGCCTTTTAAGTGTAAAATAGTGCATATGACAAGTGGCTAAAATGCTTGCCTTTTATGGGCCCAAGTGGTTTTATTTGCTTGCTGCAGTATACTGCACTGTAGATAACACCAAGCCAACAATTAAATGTTCCCACACAAAAGCACTCAACATCCAGGCTTATCTTTGTCTCAACCAGATTACTAAATATAGCGTTTTCTGCTCCACTGTGGAGGCACCATGCAGGTCTTTAAAACTGCAGGCAAGTGGGAACACAAGGCACAATCCATATTAAAGTCTGACAAACAGCATTACCTGGGTTGATAATGAAAACAATTACATTCTAATTGCAGGCATAATTGTCATGCTCTTTGGAGAGAGGGCAGGGTGACACTGTGCGTGTGCGTTGCAAAGAGAAGGCGTGAAAAACAGAGATCTTTTGTTATTAATAAGCAAAGCATGTGCTTTAGTGATTGGCTCTCACCTTGCTAACCACAAGTTCCATCCTGCCCAGTTCTCTTAAAACGTGAGCAGAGACTATAACAGCACTAATGACTGGGTCAATGACAGTTTTTTTTTTTTTTACAACAAGAAGGCGATTCATATTGATTTTCTGGATTGACTGTGGAAGTGCAGCAGAGCAGCTAACCCCTCTGAGTGACAGCATGCATGGAAGTTAAGATATCACCGAGATATTGTCTCTCTTTGTAAACCGTGTCGCAAATGCTTTCCAAGTTTCAGTGCTCTGCCGGTATTGACGGAGCGAGCTCACACCTCCGGGCAACGTGACGTGAGGGACTTTTTAATTAATCCGGGTAAACGTAGCCGACATTTGCCTTGAGCACCAGTGTCAGAATCAATAGTTGAGCACGCTGGCAGAAAACAAATGATGGTGCTGTGACCTCATGGTGCCCTCATAGCTCCCATGTAGCTCATTCTTTATGATCAGAGATGAAATGCAGATAAACCACCGACAGACACAGCCATGAACTGGCCAAATGTTTTAGCATGCATCTTTTTCCCCAAAGGGTGTATTTTACACAGCAGTTTTTTTGTGTGTGTGCCAAATTCTGTCATCTTCCCTATACCTTCACAGAAGTGAAATAAATTTTATCTGTTATAAAGTTGCATAAGAAATACTCCACAACAATCTCCTCCAATAGAGCCCCTGCTGCTTTGGATCAGTGTTCCCAAACCTTTTTGACTCATTATGGTTTAAAATGATGAAAACCACTCAAAGATTCTCAAAAGTATAGAGGGCACACTCTCATATACTCAACCCCACCCCAAAAAAAACAGTTACACAAAGCACAAGAAAACATTAATCACAGGTCAATACCGTTTGTGCCATACACAGCAAACTATTTCTATGAATAGTTTTTTACCTGCTTTATTTGTTCAACTAGTAGTGATTAACACATTGGCCTTACATGCAATGATCCCCGGGTTGAGACCGGGAAGAGACGCAAACCCAGCCTCAGGGGTCAAAAGCTAGTGTATCTGGTCCCAAGTCCACATAAATGGGAGGGCTGTGTCAGGAAGGGCATCTGTGCCAAATCAAACATGCGGCTCCGTTTGTTGTGGCAACCCCTTGGGAAATAAGGGAGCAGCAAAAAGTACCAGGCACATTTGTTTAACTAGTACATGCCTATGCTACAGTACTGTTTGTGTTGCTGGCCACGAAATTCGAATGATACAATGCTTTCATAAGGTGCTGTAGGTGCATAAAGTCAAAACACAGGTAATTTTAGCTTGTTGCTAGGTGGTTGCCAGGCAATCTGATGGTGTCCTAATATATCATGCATAATTGAATTTTGTGGACATAAATTAGATGTTATTTTCTTTAAAATAAAAACAATGCAATGCTTTTATTAGGTGCTGTAGGTGCATAAGTGGTAAAAAGTGGTCATTTTAGCACGTAGCTAGGTGTTGCTAGGTGTTGCTAGGCAACGTGATAGCATCATAAGCTGATATAGATAAGAACCTTCAGGGTCCTAAGATGTACCTAAGATGTGCCCAGTTTGGCTGCTCAACTCCTGACTGTGTGGGAGGAGTTGACGGACAAAGAAACAAACACACAGAGAGACAAATAGACAGACAGAGATTTTGTGTTTTATAGAAAGATATCAATTAGTGTTGAGGTGCAAAAAATGAGGAATTGGTGTTTTACAAGACAAATTTATTATTTTAATAATATAATTTTAATTATTTAAAGTATGTACACTGAGTGAAAAGGAAACATTTTTAGTGACCAACCTCCTTTTTTATTCTTTTTTTTTTGCTAATTAAACACCTCAAGAGCCTACTGTCATTTTGGTAAAAATGCAATTGTCCTTCACCGTGAGCAGAACAAATTAAATCCACTGGAAAAATTTGTCAAAATATCAGCACATAAAACAAATAATTCACGGCTCGATACTAACGGGGATCCAAAGGAAATTATATATTTTTATCATTTGGGTGAAACAACCACAAATAAACCAACATGGCAACGAGCACAAGAGTGGAAAAATAGGGAAAAAAATGGACTTGTCAAGAGAGAGAACACCGACAGCCACCCACACTAATTAAAAATGCCCTCCTTCTCTCTGTCCATTACAAAAGCTCCTGCAGGTCCCTTAAACAGTCCACATCACACTGACCTTATCTGTACACACCACACTCACTGGGACTAAGGCCCATGCTCCCAGCTGCTTCATCTTCATTGTCCCAGCCTTGCACATTCGTTATGACATATTCATCTCCATCTAATGGTGCGCTCAAGACTCTGTCAACATAACGAGAGTTCTCTGTGGCCCTGCTGAGAAGATGAGGCCACAATAACAGAGCAGTTTAGACTCTCAGCAGGGCGGGTTTTTGGTACAGACTGTGGTCGTCGGAGTGTGTGTCTATGAGTGTCAGGCTAAAAATAAATAAATAAATAAAAAGATGGAAGAAATAAAAAGAAATCAAATATCCCATAAAACTAGTGCAATTTTCCATAATTGGTTTCTATAATTTTACATGAGCTGTTGAAGATTTTTTTTTTTTGCTTTTTAATGCTTAGTGAAGGATATTTCCATGCGTGAAAACATTGACATTAATTGTAAATATTACTGCAATAATACAAATAATCAGGCTTAAAATTGCAGGAGAGAGCTGTTATATCTTCAAATAGGTATACATGGCTATGGTCATTAAACCAGCTATGCACTGCACACATAGTGTCACAGCTTCCCTAATTTAACATGAAAGTAAATAAAATAAAAAAGTGTAAACATCATTTCTTTTTTTTTTGTTAAAATGGTGTTAAAATCAACTCTTTTTAATTGAAATTTTTATGATAATTCACAATTTCAGTTATTATATTGTTTTAAATGGTAAATTCACAGTCCATGCTTGTAAACTTGTTCATAAAGTGCATTGTGGCCATTTTGTAAACAAGGCTAAATGCCTTCAACGATGATTGTGACTATAAAGTTCATGCACATATACTTAACTACCACTTTATTAGGTACACCAGTTCAACTGCTCGTTAACATAAATATCTAATCAGCCAATCACAGCAGCTCAATGCATTTAGGCATGTAGACATGGTGAAGACAACCTGCTAAAGTTCAAACTGAGCATCAGATTGAGGAAGAAAGGGGATTTAAGTGACTTTGAACATGCGCGGTTGTTGGTGTCAGGCAGGCTGGTCTGAATATTTCAGAAACTGCTGATCTGCTGAGATTTTCCCACACAACCATCTCTAGGGTTTACAGAGAGTGGTCTGAAAAAGAGAAAATATCCAGTGAGCAGCAGTTCTCTGGGTGAAAATGCCTCGTTGATGCCAGAGGTCAGAGGAGAATGGACAGACTGCTTCGAGCTGATAGGAAGGCAACAGTAACTCGAATAACCATTGGTTACAGCCAAGGTATGCATAAGAGCATCTCTGAACCCACAACATGTCGAACCTTCAAGCAGATGGGCTACAGCAGCAGAAGACCACACCTAGTGCCACTCCTGTCAGCTAAGAACAGGAAACTGAGGCTGCATTTTGCACAGGCTCACCAAAATTGGACAACAGAAGACTAAAAAACATTGCCTGGTCTGATCAGTCTCAATTTCTGCTGCAACATTTGGAGGGTAGGGTCAGAATTTGGGGTAAACAGCATGAAAGCATGGATCCATCCTGCCTTGTATCAACTGTTCAGGCTAGTGGTGCGATGATGTGGGGGACATTTTCTTGGAACATTTTGGGCCCCTTAGTACCGATTGAGCATCTTCAAACACCAGGACAACACAGCATGTCACAAAGCTCAAATCATCTCAAACTGGTTTATTGAGTTCATTGTACTCAAATGGCCTCCACAGTCACCAGATCTCAATCCGGTAGAGCACCTTTGGGATGTGGTGGAACTGGAGATTCACATTACGGATGTTCAGCCGACTAATCTGCAGCAACTGTGTGATGCTGTCATGTCAATATGGACCAAAATCTCTAAGGAATGTTTACTGCACCTTGTTGAATCTGTGACACGAAGAATTAAAGCAGAAGGCAAAATGAGGTCCAACCCAGTACTAGCAAGGTGTACCTAATGAAGTGGGAGGTGAGTGTACATAAGTAACTATCACTGTCTGTGTAAGAATTTAACTAATAAGTTGTTAAACCTTCTCCAACTTACTAATTAGTTAAGATTTTTGTCATTGTTATCTTTGCTTATGTTTTGAGAAAGATTTTTTTTTTTTAAATAAGCGATAAAACTAAATCAGCAAAAATGCCAGTTTTGTCAAAACAGGCCACACACTGCAAAATGAGGGTTAACAGTCCTTTACTTACAAACCCACTTCATTTCACAATAAAGACTTTCTGCCTCCTGCATTCAAACCAGGCCTCTTATTTTATATAAAAAACACCAAAAATATAATGACTAATAAAGCTTTTTTTTTTTCTCTAGACAAAAAGTAATACAATGAAAAACAAAAGAAAAGCATAGCTGCATTATATTTGGTCTTGTAGTTCATATATATACTATATGCAACTATCATACATGTGTTTTTCTAGCTGTATAATCACATAGTAGATGGAGACAGCCAGGAGGTGTCATGAGGAAAAAGTGGCAAAAAAATCAGCTATCTGAAATTGGGAATTTCACACCTCTGCAGGCCTGGGTTTCCTCCGTTTAAGCTCTGAGTTAGCAAGCTAGTACTGTTCCTGAAGAAGTAGGACACAAAGTCTGTAGAGGCAAAGTTGTGGGAAAGGGGGGGTAGAGAAGGAGATGAGCTGAAGGGAGGAAGTGGTGGAGAAAAGATGTGTGATAATACAGAAGAGGGAGGGATATTTTAGCTATTTTTGTGGAAAGAATACATAAAAAAGAAATGGGAATTGTAAAACAAAGCAGGAGGATCGGATAAGAAGATACAGAAACCCAAATGCTTTATATGCAGAACTATCAGGACAAGCTTTATTAGTCACCAAGGGATCTATTCTGGGCTGCTGCACCAACGCATTTGTAAAAAAAACCAGGACATTTATGAGCTAGTGTTCTGAAAGAAATCTGCTAAAGCTCTAGTGTTTTAGAAGGAGCATTACCACAGAGGAAACACCTTGACCAGCTTGCTTTACGTGTGATAAATGACCACTATAAGCTTTGCATTTGCCCCAGAGTATACATATAGACACATCACTGCATACTGAGAGCACGACAAGCTGGCTACTTCTACTCCCTTGACCTTTAGTACAGATGGTTTGTCTCAGTGTATATGTGTGTATATGTGTTTGTGTATGTGTGTGTGCAAGTGTGCTGCAGTGCCACCCCCCTGTGGCCACAACCCGGAGTTATGGGGCTCATAAAGTCCCTTCCATGATTAATGAAAGAACAAAACTGCAGTTGGTGCACAGGCATGTGCATACGTCCACACAGAGACTTACACAATGCAAGCTTGGCAAGCTGCGCCAGCCAACACACATGCATACAATACATGCAAATGTGCAATAATAGCAAGCGTGTCTGAGTGTGGACTGAGTGCAGCCATTTCCTCTTGAAGAGGAAGCTCCATATAGTTCTGTGAGAACAAGTGAAGGAAGAAGTACTTCGATGTTTTAAAGTAAACACATCAAGGCCTCATTCTCCAAAGAAATTCCACTAAACCCAAAGCTATTTCTACTTGGTTTGTATCCAGAAGAACACAATTACAATAAAATTGAATAAACATTAATGAACCTCAGTTTTTAAAAATGTAATAGCATTGGACTGGAAAGAATAACACACACTGAAGGACAAACAAAGGGTGTCTGAAAAGGTTTAGGGACCGTTTTTGAAGTCTGTAGGGGATGTGGATCTAATGGAAAGTCAATTGGATTAGTGGTTTGTTGTGAACCATGCAGTTTTTCTGTTAGATTTTTTTTTTAATTTAAGAGATGGGGCTTTGTGTGAATTTGAACACTGCCTTTGCTGTGCTTGCCCTTTTTCTTCAGGAGAACACTTTTTTTGTGGATGTGGATTTCCACGTGTTGAATTTTGCTCTTGGTTGGTTTCTACAATTGTTCAAAAATACATAAAAATATTCTTGAAAAAAGTAGCAATACCTAACTACAAGTAAAACTCCTGCAATTCCAACCTTATTTAAAAGGGGCAGTTCACCCCTTTACGAACTTCTACTGAACTACATCTGCCAACCATATCACTGAAGGCAGCATCCATCTACCAGCAATGAGAGGTGTGTGCTTGTGACTGGGTGACAGCATGTAATCATTAAAGGTGTCCTGCTCAGCTGGGCTGTAATGTTACCTTGTTGGCTGGCAGATTTACTTTGATAGAAAGGAAATATTACCCATATGAAACTGCTCGCAAAGTTTGTGGATATTTGTGAGTAATTGGGTCATGATTTCTAACACGCAAGAAGTAAATACTGCAGCTGACTGAGCTGAAGCTCATTTTAATGGCGGCGTAATTTTACCTTTCGATGATTCGTGGATCATTCATAATGTCATGCCAGGTTTTTGAAGCCGGAATGCAATTAGTCACCTTCCCTTTGAAATATCATTATAAGTAGAAGTAGAAAATTGTATAAAACTAAAATACTGCCACTGCTGTGAAATGGATATTATATTGTGTGCAGGTTTAATGAGCTTTTATTTGACTTTGTTTAGGCTGCACTGTGAAAGAAAGGCTGACCTCATTTCTTTGGCTGTATGCTGATATATGGACCAGATACTGCAAGCAGAAAGGCCACATATAATTGCTCTTGTGTGCATTTACAGGGATCTCTGCAAAAATCTGTAAGTGTGATCCTGTGATTCATGCCAGCCATGAGAAATGAATAACTTATCTACTTGCCCTTCGGATTCTAGTTTACTGAACAAAGATCGTTGTTAAATGTCTTTGTGTGAATTTGGCTATGTATTATATACTTAACACTGCTCACACTGGTGTCTCAAGAGAGCACCTGGTTAGCTGCAGGTAAAGAAAATTGATTCAGTGAAAAGAGTCTCTCTCAGGTGATGCATCAGCCATGCCTAAGGCTTACCTGTGGCCATCTTTCCATCAGCTGCAGCAGGCCCATCGGGGATAACACTCTTGACCTGGAGGAATTCATCGGGCTCATCCCCTCCAATGATAGTGAAGCCAAAGCCCATGTTGCTCTTTTGGAGTGATGTGGACAAGAAACTGCCTTTCAGCTGAGTGGGGTCCCGCGTGAACAGCGGCTTCTCTACAAAGGATAAAAACAAACAAATGAATCAAAATGCATTTCCTTATAGGCTTTATTCCAATCACTGAAAGGACCTTAAAGCTGGTGCGGGGCAGTGCTCACAGGGTGGGGGCAAGGGTAAAGCTTATCCATTATGATATGGGTGTAGCCACAGGAAAACTGGAAGGGTATGATCGCAGCAGCAAAACAGCAAAGGTGGTGCTGAAAGATGCAGGTGTGGTTCAAAAGTTTTGCCCCCTGTGCAAGGCACCAATGCAAAGTCCCTCTTGGCACACCCCAAATATACTAAACTGCCATCCTTTCCTCGGCTCCCACGCTGGGATACAGTGGGCAGAAGAGGTGCAGACAGCAACAGTGGTGCAGTTCTTCAGTTCCATCCCAAGTTTACAAAGGAAGCAGCAAAATTCAGCAAATGCCATGCTGCCAATCAGGGATCAGTTCCAGGAGAAGATGCTCGGGGAGGTTAGGGAAGAACTGGAAGATTTCTGAAGGAGGGAGAGCTGGGAAATTTCTGGCGGAGAAGCGCCAGGAGTCGGAATGAGAGGATCTCAGCCAACAAGCTTAGTCACACTTAACCAAGTCCCCCATCTTTTTGAGTCAGAAAGGAGACATGGCTAGTGTGCAACTTTGCATCCTTTGTTAACAGTCACTAGTCCAGACTAAATGATAACCCTCTGCACCTGCTCATGCCAGGTAATAAGGCAGGTCATAGGGCATGGTTGTTGCACAAATCCTTTAACTACCTCAAGGGAAAAGCTTGCTTGCGATTTATCATGCTTACAGTGTGTCAAACAAGCAAAGGCAGCCATGAGAACAAGAGTGGGCCTCCTGTGCTTCTGTCTTGGCCTACTTACTGATGAAGTGCCACAGGGAGTAGGGGCTACAGACTGGCTGCTCTAGCACCACAGTGCAGGCGGATGTGTGAAAGGGCTGCTGTTTTTGCTTGTGATCGGGGCACATATTCATCCGCCGAGTCAGAACACGCCGCAGCGGAGAGACATCGGCAGAGGAGGATTTGGTGTACGAAGCAGTCCTGCGACCGAGAGCTGGCGAGCGGGAGAGGTCGCTGAGGCTGTGGCAGCGCTCGGGCACCGTGCCGACCTGGACAAGGGGGGATCTGGGGAGGGTGGTAGAGGGGCTGGCATCCTCCACTGGAATCAATGTTTGAAGGCAAAAGCAAGAGGAGGAGGAGGAGAGAAGAGGTAGAGGTGGGTAAAGAGGAGGAAAAAGAGCCTCACTGGACTGCACCACAGAGACAGGCTCTTGACTCAGAGTGGCGGACTACCACGTTACTACAGAAACAAACCTCCGCTTCACTGGTCCAGACAGTTTTTTCTAGCAGTAGACATCCTAATGCAACAAACTGATAGAGAGTAGAATCAGGTAGCAGCAAACCAGTCATTAAACAAAACAGTGAATCACATTTAAACCCACATGTTCTCTTAGGAAGACTTCTATTTATATGGCCAATAAGTATTATTAGTCCCACCAAAATGCCAGCATTCCACCCACTGTTTTAATGAGGCATGGCTGTGAACTGACTGATATATCTTCCTGCCAATCAGCATAAAAATAATCTTTACAAGGAAAACCCTGTGAAAAAAAGGCACCTATATAGTATTTATTCTGATATGCGTGTTTTAAAACGTTCCCTTTAAATGTTAAAAAAGTCACAGGATTATGTGACTTTGTGTGTATATCTGAGACCACGGCTGTATAAAATTGCATTAGCGTGCAAATAATTCACTACCTCAATTCAAATCATTTTGTGTTGTTTGGAAGCATTACTGGTTGCAATGCTGCTGCACATATAATATTTAAGGTAAGAAGACCTCAGTACCTCGTTACTTTGCTTAAATTTTACAGATGCACACACAGACTGTAGGTAAAATAAGTACAGAGCCAACGTGACGTCACACAATGGTTTCAAAAAGTCCCATTTTTAAGCCCAGAATTTAGTATTTTGGACATTACTATCTTGGTTTTTTGATACAAGATGTGATAAATGAGGGGTAGCCTGGCTGAGAACCGGAGTGGCTTGTTAAGCCCACCCGAAAGCATACTCTGCTGTTTTACTCTAAATGGGACCATACTTCATTAAATAAACTTCACATTGTATTTAATAACACTTGAAAATACCTATTGAAACCATAAACTCACCAAAAACATGTTTACTGAGGTCATAAATTAAGTAAAAAGTAGGATCATTTCTTCGTAGACTTTTATAAGATCACTTATTTTTTACAAGCAGGAGTCGCCCCCTGCTGGCCATTAGAAAGAATGTAGGTTTAAGGCACTTCTGCATTGGCTTCACTTTTCAGACCCTGAGGCTACACCCAACTTTTTATCTACAGTGTATGGCACAGATGAATTTTCACTTACTGCTTGGTGTTGTAAGCCTGTCATTGTTAGTTACACTTAAAAGTGCAAAGATTTTGCTGATTAATTGGATTACTCTTTCTATATTAGCCTTATACTTTGCCCTAAAGGTCAGGCAGACATTTGATCTGCTCCACTCTTAAAAAACTATCTTCAGTGACAAGAAGAACAAGGAGTCCTGCAAGAAGGGGCTTCTGGAGGAGTTGGTCTGGGATTACATGAACAGACAGAGGCAGATGAACGACTTTGTTCTTAAAGATGCTTTGAACACTCAACCTGAAAGGACTCTGAAAAACAGCACGTGAATTTAGGCTGTTTTAAAATCAAATATTGACTTTTATTTAGGTGTTCTACTTCCCTTTATCTTTACTTTAACCATTAGAATGAATTGTATTCATTAAAGCACTTGTCCTGCATTTGCATTTGTAATTAAAGTTCTTAAGAGACTTTCTGAAGCATGTTAATAAACACAAAAGCAATTTTTGAATGGGAACTGAAAGCTTTAACAACAAAACAGCTACCTTTTTAAATCTGCCTTAATTATAATGCAATATTAATCTCTTCATATCCGACACGCAGTTAACAAATATATATATATATATATACATATATAATAATTTCATGTAAAAGCCAAAGGAGATGTTCTTACCTCTGTAGATGGTGGGAAGGGGCAGTGAGGACAGACCCTGGCTTTGCATCTGCTGCTGCTGCTGGAGTCTCCTTTTAGCCTCCAAGACTGGGTTCTCAAACTGGGTCCTTCTATTTATATGACTACGATGATAACAGGGGGAAAAAAAAGAAGAGATTTTAGATTTCACTTATCTTAGTCCCTTTCCTGGCAAAGATCAGATCTAACAAACCTGGCACTACAGCAGCTATAGCTATGATGATTAATTAAATGGCCAGTCCCCAGATTATGTAACAGCCGCAGAATAGGTCTGCTGAGTAAAAAAGAACAAACGATTGATTTCTTCCTTAATTCAATGCGTCTTATAACCAGAACTATGTGAATCAGTGCCTGGGAGGAACCCTGCACATGGAACAGCGATTTCCTTTAACGTCCCACGTTGATCTTAATTTAGTATGTACGGGGGGAGATAGTCAATGACTACAAATACTGTAATTTGCCAGTGTGAAATAATTAGTCATCATTAGATACTTCTCTCCGTCTTTAAGACTGCACACACACTCACACACACTCACACACACACACCAACTTTCGCTCCCCTCCTTATCTTTTAATGAACACCCCAGTATCACAGTGCTAATTACAAAACAGCTTAACTTTATTTTTATGTAGTTATATAATTTCAAGGTCTTGCAACTTCTTTCATGATATTTACATGACAACAAAGGAAGACAAAAAGAGCATCTTGAGAGGGAAGCGTGGTATATAAGGCGGAGTGTATTCAAGTGTCTTTTTGCAGGTTTTTTAAAGCAAAGTCAAGCCAAATGACTTCCCCCTGCCAGTCTAAAAATAGAGCAGCGTCCCTGTGCCCCAGAGTGGAAAGCATCCAGCCCGAAAAAGAAAAAAAAGACACCCCTGAAACAGAGAGGACGGGCCACTGCAACCAGACACACGTACAAAACATTCAGGTGCACCATTTCAGATAAGCACATGAACTTGCAAGCAAACAGTGAGCCGTCAGCAGGCAGACATTAAGAATAACTCCTTCCTGGCTACATCGCCAGTTTGCTCCTAATAAATATGATTAATGCGACACCAGCGGGCTACGCTGAAAATCAAAAGAAAGTCATTACAGATTAAAGATGTACTGAACTTACTCGACATAGTAGCTGCCGTAAATGGGGTCATCGATTTTCTCCCAGCCGTACGGAAGCTCTGTAAAGAAAAAAAAAGCGAGACAACAATAATGAAGGGCTTGTTTATTCAGTGAACTTACATCAGCATATTGATCTTGCGTGAAAATATGTTTGTGGCAGAGTAAGTTTACAGCGTTTACTGCTTGGTAGTCATCAGGGATTTGATCGTACATCAACATGTTAACTGGAAGGATTATTCTTTCTCAGCAGGCTGTTTGTATTTCGGAAATCTCATCTTTTATAAAAAAAAAATGATGGCAACAAGACACAAGATTAAAACCTAGCTGTGTTTCCTCAGCAACTTGTCACATTGATTGATTTAAAGAGGCTACTGGCTCTTTAAAATCTGTGCATCAAATGGAGGCTTCTCAGAGAAAAAAAGTTGTAAAATTACACCAAATATTGACAGATCTAGTGGTTGAATTTAAATCAGTAAAATATTTATGCCCTGCATCTTCACCAAGCTGTAAATATTGTGTTTTGATGTGGGAATCTTGCATAAATTAACAACCTCAACTAGAGCGAGCCAAACCACGAGGGTGTTAAATCTAAACCGCGTCAGCAGGTACATATTAGTCATATTTTCCTCTCCATCTCCAAACGTTATGAGTTAAGGACTAAGGGTGGTAAATGGCTCCATTAAGGCCATTAAGCTAAAGTTAAGGCATCAAAATGCAAGTTCAAAAACCAATGGGTGGCGCCACTGCAGCTTTGTCCGTCTTTTATATACAGTCTATACATGAAGCACAGAGTTTTTGTATGTGTAAACAACACATAAAATATATGCAAATACCAATCTCATGACATTCTGGTGTGTGTGTGTGTTTTTTTTAATAAAACAAAACCACTTGAGGTGTCAAACTGACACAGAGGCCGAAAGAACAGATGTGAGTCATGCCCACTAAACCCTCCACAGAAGAATATTAGATGGACTTACCACAGAAGTACTTCATTAAATGAGAATATTATGATATAACAAGCAAAATTGCTTGAAACCCTACAAACTGGAGTGCCTCGGTGCACTGTAACGCCAGCATGCTGATGTATAGCAGTAATTTATATCAACAATGTTAGCCTGTTGTTGTTAACTTGTCATTAGTTTTGCACATATTATGTCATAAACAAAAGTACTGGACAAACTAAAACTTTCATCTAATATTACTTCTGAATGAAAAGTCAGTTTGTCGAACTTTTCCTAAAGCACGTGTGTGTCTTTGCCAGATTTTATGGGATTCCATATCACTCAAAACCACAAACGTAACCTCACGATGGTGCCAGAAGGAAAATCAGTAAATTTCCTTTATGATTAATCATCTAGGATCCATGGACGAGATTTTTGCCAATAGCTGTTGGAACAGCTGATATTGACATCCTTGGGTAGCTTAAAGCTACTTGGTCAGATTGAGAGCTTTACTTTGTTACACAAAGTGGCACATAACTTTTTAACAGTATGTGCACAGATGTTTCTGCTACCTTAGCCTCTTTCTGTATGTGGATGGTGCTGCAGTGATCAAAGCTGATCTTCCTTCCAGCCCTGACAGTCATCAGTCATATGGGACAGGATTTTCAGAGTTGCCCTCTCCCTTCTTTTCTCTGCCCATAGCTCACTGGCAGAACACAGCTCTTTAAAAAAATGTCTAGAAGGGAGTTCCCCGTTTGCTTTCCAGGATATGAGCAATTAGCATTTAAAACATATTCCCACATGTACACTCCAGACTTTTAGCATAATAGTGTAATCATTCAAAACCAAGCTGGGTACATACTGTGAGAGGCTCCTACTGAAATAGCATCTAAGCTGAATCTAGCGCAGAGCTCGGGGACAGTGTGTTCCAGTGCTGCTCGGCTTAGAATCAGACCAGCTTTGATTAGTGACAATGCAAAGTTAATCGGGATAAGAGCAGAGATAACAGCAGAGAAAATGCTTCCTAATCAGAAAGGAAAGCAGAGGGAAAACTAAAGCACCTCAGGCTCTCCTGGACCCTGCAGCTTGTTGAAGGCACGACTGCAGCATGTGAGAAAGACACACAAACAGGTATACACCAAGAATATGATGCACTGCATGGTCACTGCATACAGTGTGTTTAATATTACCCCTTGACCTAGTTAGCAGACTGGATAGGGTGCATACTTTCAGTCCTCTGCTGCAGAGGAAAGCTATTGCAACCACGCTGGTGCACGTGCCATATGCTTCTCCGTACCCATGCCCCCATCCCCTCCAAACAAATGATTAAAGTTTCATAGGATGCACTATTTTTTTCCTGCACAGACACCAAAATGCGTACTTGCACACACACATATAGGGTTGTGAGTGATATAGCGGAGTGCTGCGAGCAGGTTGACAGCCCACAGGAGTACCTTCTGTGAACACTGCAACATTTCTTAGCCCATCTCCAGTCATTAAATATGAAAGAGAGTGTTTCATGTTCTCACCTTTACTGGGTGCTACATACACACACACACACACATACAGTACATACAAATCATCTTACTTACTTTACACTCACATACAGACGTATAACCCTCTTTATTATTTTGCATATGCACACACACACATACATGCACACACACACAAATAAAGGAGATCAAAGGACTGTCATGTATAGCAGCACTCTTCTAATGAAAAGCTTTTCTATTAAAACGTCCACAGAACATTTGCAGGGACAAAAACAGTGCCTGCTTTCAGTAACAAGAAGAAAGCAAATTGACTATCTTTAAGAATAGTTTAGTTTATTAAAACTTTGGTCTTATTTTTATTCTTTTAATTCTTTTGACTGTCATTTCTCTCGCACTTTGCTTCTCGAATTTAACAGTAAAATCTGGGAATGCAGCAAGATAGCGCTGAGGTCGGAAAAAAAGTACAAGTAGTCAGACGATCAGACAGACTGGAAACAAGACAACTAGATTAACTAAATCACCTGTTGATAATAAATGTTTAAAATCTCTCTGATTCCCTAATTGCTCATATTTCTTGCCTGTAAGACTTCCTTGTAGCAAAATCACCGTGTTCCCAAAACACTTAAAAGGAACAGGTGAACATTCTGGGTGATGCATTCGTGTACCTTAGCACCAAACCTGACCAAACAGCGAGTGACGGTGAAAGTAAACAGCGAGCGAAAACCAAACGAGACAGACTCCATCTCCACCCCACCTGCCCACGTATATGTCCTCTGAGTTAGTTTGCAGACTTAATCACTTTTCTGTGCTGCTGGTTTTTATTCTCTAGGTGCTACTTGAGACTAGTGGCTGTTATTCAGCATTAATTACATGGTCTTCCTTTAATGTGTTCATGTGGTATCGTGGCCTCAGTGCCTCACATACTTTACACAAACGCGCCCACACTGAAAAGCTCTTTCTGTTACTGTGCAGTGTGTTGATAAATGCTGAATGCTGAGGATTGTCTCTTTGCTTGCTTTCTTTTGTCTGGCTCCACTGAGTGTAGTCTATATCCTCTTTGTCAGCAGCCTGCAATGAAGCACTTACTCCCAGGGACGAGCTGAGAGAACATGTGAATGTGTGTGTGCATATGCCATATAAAACCAATGCTGCTTATCACTGGAAGGAAATGTGAAGCTAGTGTGGAATTTTCAGGAAGGAGCTCTTATGATGAAGCCCTGAAGCGAGTGGAAAAATGTTTATGACTTCTGCTCATGCCACAACATCCATCCCGCAGTCACAGGTGGAGGGCCTCTTACAACCAGCAGGAGGTATCCTGGCATCTTCCCCATATTTTCTCCCACCATTACAGCTCAACATCTCTCTCTTCCTGCTTCATCTTCCCTCTTTCTCTCTGCTTTTTCCTTCCAAACGTATTCTTTCATCTTACATGACATTACCACATGCACTCTCCCCAAAACTTTTTGAAGTTAGGTTCCGTGCTCACAAGTGTGTGCATTTTTTATTCTACTTTTTCTAATTTGGTCTTAGGAAGAAGGTGGCAAACCACACAGCCCTCAGACACCGCAGGGATTCACCAAGACCCCC
>VUQI01041420.1:0-12509 GCA_015106735.1 Paratilapia polleni | reverse complement strand
AATCAAGCACCTAGGCATGCAGACTGCTTCCACAAACATTTGTGAAAGAATGTGTCGCTCTCAGGAGCTCAGTGAATTCCAGCGTGGTACCGTGATAGGATGCCACCTGTGCAATAAGTCTAGTCGTGAAATTTCCTCGCTACTAAATATTCCACAGTCAACTGTTAGTGGTATTATAACAAAGTGGAAGCGAATTGGCAACTCAGCCACGAAGTGGTAATCACAGAGCACAGAGCGGATCAACGGTGCTGAGGTGCATAGTGCGCAGAGGTCGCCAACTTTCTGCAGAGTCAATGGCTACAGACCTCCAAACTTCATGTGGCCTTCAGATTAACTCAAGAACAGTGCGTAGAGAGCTTCATGGAATGGGTTTCCATGATCGAGCAGCTACATCCAAGCCTTACATCACCAAGCGCAACACAAAGTGTCAGATGCAGTGGTGTAAAGCACGCCGCCACTGGACTCTAGACCAGTGTAGACGTGTTCTCTGGAGTGACGAATTACACTTCTCCATCTGGAAAGCCGATGGATGAGTCTGGGTTTGGCGGTTGCCAGGAGAACGGTACTTGTCTGACTGCGTTGTGCCAAGTGTAAAGTTTGGTGGAGGGGGGGATTATGGTGTGAGGTTGTTTTTCAGGAGTTGGGCTCGGCCCCTTAGTTCCAGTGAAAGGAACTCTTAATGTTTCAGCATACCAAGACATTTTGGACAATTTCATGCTCATTTGGCAATATATAGTGTATCTAAGTTTGATCATTTTCCATTTTCTTAACTGGAACCATGTACAAAATGTACAAGAGTCTGATTTGATGATTTATTTGATTATTATATTCTAAAGATGCCTCCACTTGTTGCAGTCTGTAAAAGCTCAAAGAAATGACAACAGCGAATCAATGATTAGAGTGGATTAGTGAATGCATACAGCATAAGTAGAATAATTACTATATTCATTAGTAGTCTCATTATCTCTTATAGTTTTGTGACACCATATTTGTACAGAATTCCCAAAAGAAGGCAGTGATCATTTGCTGAAATATGGAAAATAAACAGGCATACACACAAAGACTCAGCGAGGTCTTGGGTTCTTGCCTTAACAGCGTCACACTCCAGGCCTGAAAAATTAATCCAACGCCCAAGTGCCCCCATAGACTCCCATGGTAAGATGCACAACTTTACAGAACAAATAAACATGTTTAATACTTGGTACAAAAACTGTTTTGGCAATGGAAAACTGGTCGTATGGGAAGTTAATCAAATTAACACAAAGTGATACGAAGAATGGCAACAAAAACACAAAAATGATCCCAAAGGGACATTAAATTTTCATAAAGAGACCAAAAGAGACACAAAACATCCTGCAACACCTGGAAAACAACCAAAGACAACAACACTCACAGACACAAAAGAGATGCTGAATGAATTAAACAAATGAGTTCAGTTTTTGTCAACAAGTAGTTAACTCTGCTTTGAAAGTCTTATGGTTTTATGCACTCTAATTTGAACCCAGGTGGGTGATACTACAGCTTAAAATATACCTCACGTGCTAAATTATGTCACAGGATAGAAAAAAAAGTGATCTTAATACTTTTTCAGAGTTCACCAGTTTGTGCACAAACTAAAAGCAACATAAGAGAACAGATAAGTGCTCCTGCATGTATTTTTAAGAGTCCACAGCTTGGTAACAAAATAAGATTTGAAACATTTCAACAATGAGACAGCCACTAAAAGATTATACTCTAAAGATGAAAGTACAACTGACAAAGAGTTCTTACTGAAAATCATTAAATAGAGACATCTTTGCATGAAACATTAAAAAAAAGATAAGTGAAAAAATGTCTAAAAGGATAGGGATAGTTGTTTAATCATTTTGAATACTGGGTCAAAGAGGAAGCAGATATATTGGTAGTAACATAGAAGTGTACTAAGTGTCTAAACCCGTCCCACATGTGCCATCAGGTTTCAGAGACACCTCCTCATCCTCCCCCTGCAGTGCCCAGAAGAGAACCAACAGTATTATTAATAATGAAACACAAAGATTTCTACTTGATGGTTTGGCCCTCTGTGTGACGCTCTGACCCCACTTTTAGAAAAATGAAAAAGGCTTTTTCAAAGAATATTTCAGCTCATCTCCAGTGAAGCGTGCCAAGAGCATTTCTGTTTTGAGGAAGCTTTTATGGCATATGGAGCCTAAGAGCACCCGACCGTCCCCATCTCCCTGTACCATCTCAGCCTTTTCTGCCCCACTAACACAGCAGGAGATGGTTCAAACATTCAAATGTCAGAGGCTGGGGGGATTAAATGTTCTACTCAAGAAGAAGGTCTTCAGCTTAACTTGTCTTAGAGAAAAATGATGTAAAACAATCCAAGAGGATGAACTGGAGGTGAAGCAGAAAACTCTTTGTTCTGATGTAGTTATTCTTTGATTTAGATTAAAAAACAAACAAAAAAGCAGCTGTAACAGCTTCGCTCTTCTGGGAAGGCTTTCTACAAGAGTTTGGAGTGTGTCTGTGGAAATGTTTGCCTATTCATCCAGAAGAGGATTTGTGAGCTCAGATAATGATGTTGGACATGAAGGCCTGGCAAACAGTCTCCATTCTAGTTCATCCCAAAGGTGGTTGATGGGGTTGAGATCAGGGCTTTCTGTGGGCCAGTCAAGTTCTTCCACACCAGACTCATCCAACCACCAACCTTATGGACCTTACTTTGTGCACTGGAGCACAGTCATGCTGGAACAGAAAAGGGTCTTCCCCAAACTGTTATCACAAACTTGGAAGCAGAGAGTTGTCCAAAATGTCTTGGTATGCTGAAGCATTAAGATTTCCCTTCACTGGAACTAAGTGCCTCAGACCAAACCCAGAAAAACAACCCCATAACGTTATCCATCCTCCACCTAACTTTACAGTTGGCATAATGTAGTCAGGTAGGTAACATTCTCCTGATATTCATCAAACCCAGACTCGTCCATCAGGCTGCCAGATAGAAAAGAGTGATTTCTCACTCCACAGAACACGTGTACATTGGTCTAGAGTCCAGTGGCAGCATGCTTTACACACTCTATCCAATGCTTGGCATTGTGCTTGATGATGTAAGGCTTGCATGCAGCTGCTGGGCCATGGAAACCCATGCCGTGAAGCTCCCGGTGCACAATCTTTGTGCTGATGTTAATGCCAGAGGAGGTTTGGAACTCTGCATTTTCTGAGTCAGCAGAGCGTTGGCAACTTTTACACACTATGTGCCTCAGCACTTGATGGTCCTGCTCTTACGTGGTCTGCCACTCCATCGCTGAGTTGCTGTGGTTTCGAAATGCTTCCACTTTTCATACCACTTACAGTTGATCGTGGAATAGGGACGAAATTTCATTAACTGACTTGTTGCCATGGTGGCATTCTGTTACAGTACCACACTCAAATTCTGTGAGCTCTTTAGGACCACCCATTCTTTCACAAATGTTTGTAAAGGCAGACTGCACGAGGTGGCTGATTTTATACACCTGTGGCAATGGGACTGAAGACACCTGAAACACCATACAAATATAAAGGCAAAAGGCAACACTTGTGCTGCAAAATAAAGAAAAAGTGTAATCCTGCAAAAAATATGACTAGAGCACTGTTAATCTTACAATGCCAGCACCATTAGATAAAACATGGATAGCAGGAATGTAACTGAGTACATTTACTCAAGTGCTTTATTGAGGTTTAATGTACTTGTACTTTAAGTATTTCCATGTTGCATGCTGCATGCTGCTTTTTGCTTTTACTTCACTGTAATTTGAATTCAGTTATTGTACTTTGTACTCTATACTAGTTATTTTAAACATATTTCACATATGAATGCATTTACTTTAGGTACTTTAAATATATCTGGAATATACAAGCTGTGGACTATTAAGCTACTTAAGTAGGATTATAACTTTTACTTAAGTAAAAAGTCTAAATACTTCTTCCACTTCGTAAAACAATTATCCAACACAAAATTATGTTTAAACTCTTGTGCAGATCAACTTTTCATGTAATAAATGTGTAATAGGTCACAGGGGCTGCACAAAAGCCTGAAATCATGTTTTCGACATCAGTTTTCGACGCTGATTTTATTTCTTCTTCATGTGGCCCCCCATGCTGTGTTCTTGGTCCCCCCTTGTGCCACCCAATTAAAAAAAAATCTTTTAAACATCCCTGATTCACAGGTTAATATTTATCTTACCACTCAGTGCACTCTAAGTGCTGCTGATTATTATGACATGACCGCTGAACATTAGTGCTCTGAAACTTTAATCTTGATCCATTTACACATTAAAGGTTGCTCAGTGCAGTTCAGGTCTAACACTGTCCCATAGCCTGATGACAGAGGTGTGGAAATCACTTAAATTTGTGGTCAGATGAGGTTAATTTTACTAACTGGATATTCTAAATAATAAATAAGCTACAAATAGACTGATCAGTTTTGTGACCTGTCTTCTATTAGCTGCGATTCCAACAGTGGAAAGCGCAGCAGATTAGGACCAAGCATAAATGCATTTTCTGCATCATCTTCTAAATGTATATAATTTCCCTTGACAATGTGAGACACACAACGGTGTGATTAGTAAGGTACAGTTCAAGAGTTGCATGTATAAGAAGCAGGTTTGACTTAGCCAGGCTTTATTTCTTTCTTTGCTTCTAATACACTCCTCTGCTTTTACTTCGTCTTTATCATGCCTCCTCTGTGATTGCTGCCCCACCTTAACTGTCTCCACCTGTGCTTTTTCCCCCCACCTGTCACTCATTGTGTAATCTGTTTCCCTGTGTATATATAGTCTTGTCTTTCCCTTTATCCATTCCTTTTGGATAAAGTTTGTTTTGTTTTCACCTTGTGTGTCTTTTTTCTTCACTTTGGACCCTGTGTAACGGCTCAGCTTTTGTTGTTTTAACATGTCCTGTGTTGACTTTAAGATGTTGTACAATTTATTCTTTTTCATTTTCAAAGTGATACATTTCCTGGGTTGCATTTCTGTTCAACCTAATGAGCTCACCAGTTTAATTTTACCTCTACAGGTACTGAATGTGTAGAGCAACCAGACAGTGGGATTGTTTAGCTCGAATGATGACAACAAACACATCAGGGAGAGACTGTAAAGTTCAAATTGATTTTCATTATCTGTAAAAGATTTTATGTGTGAAGAGTTGGCAGATAGGTTGAAGCGGGAAGCTCATTGTACTGTATGAATTATGACAGGGCTGGAAAAGTCTTCCATGAATAAACAAAGGTTAAAAACTTCACAGCCAAGGTCAGGCTATTAAGATATGCAGATGAGGTTCAGGTGAAAAAACAAGTGTGTGTGTATGTGTGTGTGTGTGTGTGAGATCACTTTAACAAACCATGCATAAAAGGTGGAGACTGCATAAAAATAAAGGTCAAAGAAAGAACTGGCACTTTGAGTGCATATGCCTTTCATTAGCAACGCTCTGTTACACATGGGAAAAGAAGTTTAAAATGACCTGCAACTTTAGAAAAATAATAATAAAAAATTTCTCTTCAGTTCAAACCAAAATAGTGTTAAACTGTTAAATACAATGGATTATATGATAACTAGTTTTGTTCATTAAATCATTCACACCTCAAAATGACCAGGTGAAAAAATACAAACGGCACCAAAGTATGTAAATGAGCCATGCCTGCGGCTTTGAAAAAACAACATTCACTGACTCACTGGGAGTCTGTTCAGGCTGGCAAACCTCACAGTGGCACTGGAGAAAAATCAGAGGATTAAAAAGATTAATACTTTGGAAACCATGGATGCAGCAATACAGAATTGCACAAATGCATTGAATAAATGTAAAGATAGTTCACAGGAAACTTTGGAAATGGCTTGATAGTGCCTCTAAGGGAAAAAAAATAAGGCACTTAACTAGTTCACTTGCACTTATTCTCTGGGGAAAATGAATTATCACCCAATAATTCCCAGCAATCCGTTCAGTATTTTCTGATGTTTCCGTCAACCAAACGGGACGCTTCTTTCTGCTAACTCACCAGCTCTGTGTGCCTAACCTTTCTGGAAATCAAACCAACAACTGTATTATCTGCCCTGAGGTCACCTGGTGAGTCAGGTTTATAGGGAGCAGTCATAAAGTTAACTTTTACTTTCCTCCAATGACATCAAGTCTCAGCTCCCAACTGTCACCCTAAACGTATTCCAATAAGTTCATGAATATTCATTGGCACTTATATTAGCATATTTTCAGGAAATTAGCATAGGCAGTGACATAAATGTCAGCATGAGGGGAACAGCTGAATCAGAGGGCATGCAGATAGAGAGAGATCGGCCCCTGAGGGGACAGCAGGTCAGCATTCATTATGCTCATGAACTGGACAAGATGCAGGAAGGCCTGACAGAGAGGTGGCAGCAAAGGAGACCGTTCACACTACTAACAATAAAGTCCAGGCACAGCAGGTTTAGAGGCAGGTAAAACCTCATGGATTGTCTAACATCCTGTGAGCGGGCTGATGTTAATTATCCTTAATTATCCTTGATGTGTTTCTACAATCCGTTTTTATCCATTTTAAATTTACAGCTAAAACTTTGCAAAACAGGAGGGGTTTAATTGTTTTCTAAACTATGACTTATTAATTCTTTGCCTCACCTTTGCTGTGACAGTTTAATAAAAGATGTCTGGTCCTGGTACTGATATGTCTGGATGAAAAGGGCTCATTACCAGTGACAGTTACCAGCTCAGTGCATCCGTGTTTCTCATAGGCTGATATGTATGTGGATGCACATGACTGGTTGTTTTATTTTCTTCTTGCCCATCTTATTTAAATTGTTGTCTGCAATATGCAAATGGAAACCTCTGTTACTGAAAAGCCGAAGTCAAGTGCCAGAAACTGCAGTTCCTAGAGTGGCCACTTGAAGCTGTCTTCAAAAGTTAGTAAGTTACCATCCCATTAAAAAAAATCTTCAGTCATGAAACTAACATGTTTACAGCATACTCCAAAAAATGGGATTGTTCTTTAGAGCTAATTCCCCCCCTTAAGAGGAACTGTAAAGGTGGTAAAATATTTTATAACTAATCCATTTCTACTTGATAGAGACTTAAAGTTAGGGGTGTGGTTGCTTTGATTAACTGGTGTGCCACTCAGCCATGTTGTTGATGATTTTTGGACTATTTTAATGGAATTATCTGACAAATAATATAGCTTGCTGTGCCATGCAGACCGTCCAAGAAATTTGTGTTTTAATGAGTAAAATTTTATATTTTATATTTAATAATATTATACTAAATATAATATTATTTTATTACTTAACACTAATTAACAGGTATCTGCCCCTGTACATTACACTGGACAGTTTATGGAGGCAGTTTGATAACCAAGCTTAAGTGATAACTTGGCACTACACCAATTTGTCACCATTATGGTAACTTCTGGCTTCAGAAAAAAACAGCATGGCAGTGGCCAAAACAATAACACTGAGGCTTCAAAATGCAAAATCCAAAACAACTGGATGTGGCTACGTCCATCTTTTGTATACAGGCTATGTTTATATTCATGTTTATATTTATGTTGATCCTGATAAAGGGCAGAAGCTGAAATGCATTGGTCTCACAATAAAGCTGTTCTATAAAACAAGTATTTATGTTGTTGACTTTAGTTTCGATCACTTCAGACATTTTTTCCCCTCTTCCATGCAACTTGGAAATCTGTGAAGTTGTACTTCTGCAATCCTCCCTCTTCCTGTCTTCCTCAGTTCTAACCTGTACTTTTTTCTCTGACTGATCATCTTCTCCAAACGTCTGTAAAAATGATGAGACACACAGACCTCTGTGTGAAATTTCACCCAGAGCAGCTTTGTGTGTGCGTATGTTTCAGTTAGTGAAATTCAGTAAAAGACAGAGATTTGCATCTTTATATCACGTTAATAGAACTAATGGCACTTATTGGACTCTTTGACTAGTGACCCTCTGATTGCAGTTTGCCCACAAACACCCTCCTGCTGCCTGATAAGATGAGTCTCCTGAAGGCGAATGTGCTCAGACATAAAGTCCATGCATTTTTAATGACAAACACAGCGGTTTCGCTGCTCTGATATGACAATGAGCTCATATTGTTCTGTTTGTTCAGTGGGGCGTGAGACCACAGGGACAAAGTCAGTCCCAGCATCTCTCACTGGAACAGATTCACCTCCTAGTGGCAGAAAACATGATGATATAAACAAGATGATACTATATGTGGTATCAACTAAAGATAAAGATATACATACGTATGACATGGTGAAAACCGACATGGTGAAAACTACATTTCTTCAGTGAAGTACTGAGGTACTCAGAAATATTGTGCTTTTTACTGCATTACATTCATCTAATGGCTTCATTCACTTCTTATTTTACAGATTAGACATTAAACTTGAACTTTATAAATTGCATCAGATTATTAAGCATCAAACCAGTTGTTTTCATCATGTTTGGGATGTGACCCCTAACACAAAGCGGGTCACTAGGTCATGTTTTAGAGTAATTTCCTCTCTCACTTACTCAGATTATTTTTTCATTTCATTGAATACTAGCAGCCGATTCAAATATTTAACAAAAATCGAGGATTATAGGAAATCGAGGCAAACTTCTGAAACAGAGCTTTTTACTTTTTGTCCTTTAATTGACTCAGATTTATCTTGTGACTGGAGGGACCAAACAAGCTAACTGCACTGTACAAAATTAGCTGCGACTCAAGCAGCCACATCTGTAAAATGCTGTTTACATATTGATGCATCAGTATTAAGATTAACTATCAGTGGGAATTATTTTACACAAGAATGTTTACTTTGCTCATAGTCTGTTACTTTAGCAGGATTTTGTATGCAGGACTTCAAACATGCATCTTTCTCAACAAATTAAATTTCTTTTTCCTTTTTTCCTTTTTTTTTTAAATTAACAGCAAGTTAATATGCCTTTTGCACATTGAGAAATGCTGCTTTACTACCTTCCAGTTTCCCTGCTTCTAGTCTTCTTTATGAATTAGTACAAAATACTATTTTGTTAATCCATCCACCCATTTTCTTCCATTTATCCACTTCAGGTTAGCATCTAATACTTCTCAGGGGTGCTTTTTATATTGCCTCCTACTATTTCTACCACCCCAATACAGCTGCCTAAAGTGTCCCTGTACTTAAGTGTTTTTAGATCACTGCGCTGGTACTTTACTGTGTGGGACTGACTGAGAAAATACAGATATGATCCTCAGCAACTGACTAAACTATTATGCTGGAAATGGAAAACAAAGAACAAATACACAAAATTAACACGCACAGAGCCTGATGCTCCTGTTAGTAGATATCAACTTGGTATGAATATTACATCACAGAGAAACAATCAATGTAGAGCAACCACAGGTGATCACATGCCAACACGTGTACATCTAACAGTCTGATAGGGTACAAACTCTTGGGACTTTGTACCCTATCAGACGCCCACACAGTTTCCACCAATCACACATCACTGGGATGACCATGTCGCAGTGCCCTTTTAGTGTTATTTTGAATAATTAGGGCAATAACAATGAATCCAGCACTGTTAAACAAAGATGAAATAACTGTGCCAATAAAGACCAGCAAAACAAGAATAGAGAAAAATTTTACCGGGTGAAGGTGCCTGCATGAGCATGCTCTTTTACAGTACACACAAAAATAAAATTAAATAAATTAAATAAAATATAAATACGTATACAAAATATAAATGCCTCTCTGTGTGTGAGAGACAGATAATAACTCACCTCAGAGAGCAGCAGCAGCTTCAGGCTCTCAAGCTACTCCTTACTGTCAGTGTCTCATTAAAACAGGCATGGCCTGGTAGTTCATCTGTCTTTTAATGAGCTGTCTGCCTGATCGCCGTCACCCTGAGCACAGACAGCTATCTATCCAACCACCCCAAACAGAACAGCTCATTCAGCCGAAATGAAGCCTGACACGGCCTTCAAGGACACCGCAAAGTTCAGGCTTGCCTAAAACACACACAGGTCACCCTGTCTGACCTTCTTTCGGACACACTGCTGACCCACTCTGCAAAATGTGCTGCTATCAACACACAGTGTTTGAACTGTGACTGTCTGAGCATTTTACAAATCGTGCTTGGTTTTAGGGATACGATCTATGGCACCGGTGTTTTCAGTTCAGTTCAGTTGTTGTTGTTCTGAATTTACTACACCACACATCAGCAGCAGTGCATTGGTTGCTAGCAGGAGGTATTTGGTATATTTCAAGGTGCCTTATGTCTGTAACACCATCACCTTTTCTTTATTTTTTTAAAAGTTTTTTATTGCACCACAAATTATAATCAAGTGAGTGGACAAAGCTCCAGTGACAACCCAATGGCTTCTCTCTCTCATTATGCTCAGTGTAAGACTTGTTGCGAAGCTCTTATTGCACCTGATAATAATATAACACATAGTCATCAACTCCATTTAGTATTAATTCACTTCACTACACTTTCTCTGGTGAATGTGTGTGTGAGGAGGTGCACTCACAGTGAGAGCAGGGAAAGGAGAAACTAGCGTGACTGTAACTGACAGCAGTATGCAGTAATGACTCTCACACTGAGCTGACACGAGGCTGCTACAAATGAATTAGATTAATAATGCAAATAATTTTTTTGTTTTATTATTATTATTATTATTGTTATACTAATGAAGACCAGTTCCATACATTTATATTCTTGCATGTATTTATTTGTTAGGTTTTATTTAAGAAAGTTAGGAAAGCAATGTTTAAGTTCAGCCTGATAGCTCAAGCATGAAAGAATGATCTCAGTCTCACTGTCACAGTGGGGATATACAGCTTATTAATTTAACACTAGTACTGGATCGTTATTTGTATCTGCAGATACCTGCTGAGGTGTCATTTTTTTTGGCATCCCTACTTGTTTTAGTTTCCAGCTAAAGAAACATCTTGGTAGTTTTGTTTTCCTTTTCTTTACAGCACATTGCTGTCATCCTACGTCAGCCTCTGCTCTGAACAAACAATCATCATGTGACCATAAGAGTTCTCTTTTCAGAACAAACACAACTTGCATTTGAAGTATCTGAACATAAATCCAGTGGCTCTGTTGATTTGTTGCTGTTCAGCGTTACAAACCTGTTTGTAAAAATTCCGTTTATATGGAGGTTTTACCAAAATCATCATCAAGCCTTTATTAAAGTTTCTGCAAAGCATAGTACTAAAGTTTTAGATTGGTTTCATACTTTTTAGACAACTAATCTGACTTTCAGCTGACACATTGCTGGCATACTTAAATGTAGTTCCCTAAGTAGTTGCATGGTATTCCATACATTTTACATATATTTATTTAATTCCTGCATTTGTGGGTTTCTCCCTTTTTAAAGATCATCTCCTGGCACCCTCCCGTTATGTTCGTAATTTACATGACCCTCAGACTTTATTAAAATTAAGTTTTGGACTTTATTTTGATGTTATCCAAATTTCCAGATTGTCTATGAAACTAAATCTGCAAACACTATCCACACACTACATGTAGTTTCCACCCGTCTGTCAACTCGTCTCTGGGGTAGCTCCTCTCTGTGCAGGGAGGCCGACCAGCTAAATGCTAAAGAAATAATGCCAAGCTGAGCCACGTGTTCTGCCATTAAGACGTGTGTAACAGGGAAGTGCATGATATGTTCCCCTATTAACGTGTACACACATTGCTGTTTATTTGGACCAAATCCCACACATATCATTCCGCTCCCCAATACTCAGCAGAGCACCGAGTGAGAAGAAATCTGCAGCTGAAAACTTCTGTTTGAGTCACGTTTACAAGGAAGAACTGTGACCAGCTGCTTCAGGAAACATAAAAGTCACTCCTTCTATAATGTGGGATTTTAAAGATTTAAATCTTCAGTAGGAGCCAGTGGACCTGAAGCTGGGTGAGTGTTTGAGACAAAAAGATATAGATAGATGGTAAGATGGGAGTCTATGATTTATTTATCTGTGGGTAAGTGGCAGTGAGAGCTGCAGTAAAACTGCTGCATGAGAACATTTCACTGGAACGTCCAAAGCCGTAGCCAAGTGTACAGCAAAGTGTCCTGCAGCCATGGCCCATTCTCATTCAAGAAACCTCCGGCAGAACCAGGCTCAGGGAGGGGCAGCCATCTGCCGCGACTGGTTGGAGATGAGGGGAAACAGAAGAGAGCAGAGGGAGACAGGACAAAAGACACACTATGGGAGAGAGACAGAGTTAATAATAGCTAATGATTAAATGCAAGTGGTGTATAAACACATGGAGAGTGAAAGGAAGTGAGGAAGAGGAAGTGCTCAGTGCATCATGGGAAGCCCCCAGCAGCCTAGGCCTATTGCAGCTTAACTAAGGGATGGTTCAGGGTCACCTGATCCAGCCCTAACTATATCAAAATGGAAAGTTTTAAGCCTAATCTTAAAAGCAGAGAGGGTGTCTGTCTCCTGAATCCAAACTGGGAGCTGGTTCCACAGGAGAGGGGCCTGAAAGCTGAAGGCTCTGCCTCCCATTCTACTTTTAAATGAAGAGAAGCTAATTAT
>VUQI01041409.1:7586-21320 GCA_015106735.1 Paratilapia polleni | reverse complement strand
CGTCCAAGAAGTCTGAGCTCCAGTTTTGGTGCTCAGTGAAATTCTAGGATTTTATTTGGATGTTACTGAGCACTGATTAGCAGTTATCTGTGTCTGTGTGATGCTCTCATACAGTTTATGGATGTATATTTTCTGTCAGAGGTACTTAAGAGTAAAATGAATGGAGTCGTTGTTTGTTAACTTTACAGCAATTTATTTTGCAAATTAGTTAGCAACTTACTGTGAAGACACTACATGTCTCCGCTCACCATCTGTACAGCTGTGATGCACTCTCTCTTCCAAATATAGTCACTTCTGCCTACAAACAACCAACGCGGTGGCAGCCAAATGGCTAATTTTGAGGGTTCAGTAGGTGGAGTCCAAAACGAGTTGGTGACATCACAGTGGCTACGTCCATATTTTATATACAGGATATGGTAAAAAGTGAACACCTTTAACAAAGAGATAGATATTTGCTTGGTGCTCCAGCAGTCTTAAAACTGTTGATAAAGTTAATTTAGCTGCTTCAGTAGAGTAAAGACCCTGTGTAGAGTTAAAAAACTAAATATATATACAGTATGTTTACAGAGAGAGAGAGATAGTGTTTGAGTTTAGGTACGTCAGAGGTATGTTGTAGTAACAGAGTGTGTTCGTATGTACATAAAATATGGGGAAAGGTCAGTGGGTGTTACCTGGCCTCTGGGAGATATACACCTTGTTTGCATTTCCTGCATGTTTCAATGGGGAAAAATATGAGACTATCTGTTCCCAGCAAAGCAGCCGGCTGAGTCTGCAAATGTGTGTTGTGTAACTGGACGGTCCTCATGTGGCGTTTCCTTTGACATGAGAGATGCGGGGACAGAGCTTACCAGTCAGGCTGAGACAACCCCGGCATGCAGATGGATGGCCTGTGTGCAGAAAAATTAGCTAAACCCATTGACTTCTTTAGTATTAGTTTACACTGCTGCGGTGTCTTCCCTGTTTGTAGACTGACAGCGTGTCTGCATAGGAGGTGTAGTGTGTCCCCTTAGGCCTAATTATCGGACCTCAAGGTAACCACACATAGGTATATATAGGTTCCCAAGCAGCAAAAGATAAATATTTACACAATTTATTCCAGTAACATCCATAGTTATCCGCCGTTTCTCAGATTCAGTCAAATCATATCATTTAACCCCATCTCATGCACATGCATTCATAAAACCCTGCAGCACGGATATCTAAGACTTTCTTTTCTTACAGGATTTCATTGTGTTGCATCAGAGTTTGTACAGTTTGTCCAGCTCTGTTTTCACCCCTGCACTTTGACTAATATTTTAAATGATTTATTAGCCCTACAGCTCTATTTGACTGCCAACGTGAGAGTGAGAGATATACACTACATGCATATAAACACCAAATCTGTTTCCAATCAGAGCAAGTGGAAACCCCCTCAGCAGAGTCTGACGTGTCACGTCCCAGGATGAGATCATCTGGGCCATCAGCTGCTCGGCCTCGAGGACGTTCTCTCTAACAACAGCCAGAGAAAACAGCCCATGTCTTAATATTGATCCCGCTGAGAATAACACTTCTAGTATAAACACATCTGAACTTTCATGTGCTCAGCCTCCAGCATATTTCACCAGGTGTTACAATACCCACAGTTCACTTTGTGTTAATGGGCCAATAAATCCACTGCAGCCTTGTTTGTTTTCCCCTGCATGATGCAGGCTGGGGTTACATTATTCTCTCTTACAAACTGTGTCATGCTGTAAATCCTTCATTTTATACTCCTTACCCTAAAAGAAAGCATGTTTGGACAATTTGAAAGACACAACGGAGAACATCATTTACAAAATGTATTTAATAAGACCTGAAACTAACCGAATCTCAGCACTGCTTAGATGTCTGGTAAAGTCATCTTCAGGTGGGATCTTAGTTTCTGAGTCGCTCGTGATGTCTGCATTCAAAAAAAAGCCACAGCTGAAAAAGCACATTTTCTACAAAGTAGCACCAGGTTACAGGACCTTCTCTCACTCTAACATTTTTTTAAAGTGACTTGGGTTATTAAACAGAGATTTTTATGTAGAAAAAAATTTAAATGTACCAAATAGCAATAACGGTTTGGCCCAAATTTGCACTTGACTTTGGGCTCCATTTGGCCTTGATTGATGGTGTTAACTTTGGGTGAGTCTGGGTGTCTCAGCTCAGCCACAGATCCACGTTATATGAAACAGATGTGGAATTAGAGCCACATCGGTCCAATGCAACATTTACCAGTGCCATAACTGAGCTATAAGTATCTGAAATTAGGCCTAAATATGTCTTCTACCTGTAAATTTGTACCTCTGCACCAATAAAATGAAGGTTCTCCATCAGTGTATTTCAAATGTGTGATGAAGAGAGGACCCAAGCACAGGACACACAGGCAGGTTGGAAGTAAACAAAAGGTGAGCCTTTATTGGCTGATGCAAAGTCCATAAACGAAGTCCAGAAAGGTTAACACAAGGCAGGAGTCCAGGAAACGAAGTACAATAATGTGTGTATTGTTTGGTATGAAGTCAAAAATCAGATTAAAGTCTTGACTCTGCCTACATATTGGCCTGTTGGGGAAGAATACCTCAGATGCTTTGTCATCTTACATGTTAATGCAATGCTCTTCTTCCTGTAAAAGGTGCAAACGCGGCCGTCATTTATAGTGTAAATTCCAGGATTCTCAGTTTACACCTGTGTGGTTTCAAAGTGTACAACAGCCTAACTATAGCTGTGTGTGTGTTCGCAGGGAGGAGGTGCAGCAGAACTGCGTCCGATGGAGGAAGAAGTTCTCCTTTGTGTGTAAAATGAGCGCCAATCCGATCACTGGAGTGTTGGACCCCTGCATCTGCAGAGTGTCTGTACGCAAGGTAAGCTACAACTCCCAGCAGCCTTTTCTCCATGCTCCTCTGGGTTATAGAGTGCAGCAGTAAAGGCTTCTAGATTATTGCAGAAAATAAGCTCTGTGGGAAATAAACCAAATGTACCAAAAATGTTCACAATTAAAAAGCGAACATGAACTACACCTATAATGCACGTGTGCAGTGGGAGAAGAAGTTAGAAGCTTTTCAACCTCGTACTAATGAATTATAACAATTAATAATAAATAATTTTTATTCAAGTGAGCCACATCCAGTCTTCCTTAATTCATTCATGATAAGCTCAAAGGTAATGCCTGCACCTGTCCCATGCTTCATCTCCACACTGGTACCATCACTGGACTGGTGATGTAATGTGTTTAGAGATGGTCAGCAGTGTGAATCAGCAGTGTTTAATCTCTCTGTCTCTGCAGGAGCTCAAAGGAGGAAAGGCCTTCTCAAAGGTGAGTTTATAACCTGTTTACATCCTAAAGCACTAAATACTGTAACCGTAGGATAAACTGTTGGACTGGTGGACTCATAAACTTTATAGTGCACAGTTTTACAGGGCCAGTGATGGTAAGAACTGTGTTAAACACCAGTAAAGTCTGAATCTGACAGAGGCATGTGACAGGGCAGTCAGAGGGTAATGACTGTGAACAGCAGCCAGTAAAGATCACAGTGTGTTTACTGTCTGTAGTGTAGAGTGCAGCCCAGCTTGTGTAGTTTATAGAGTCAGCTGTTTGAGTTACACTGGCTGTGACCAATGACTGGTATATTGTCACCTAACTATAGAGTCATGTTATCTCTGCAGGTTAATTACAGGGGTCCCTCCGTGCTGAGTAATGTATGTTTGTCAGAGGGGATAACGTGTCTCCTCTGTTTGCACTGTCTTCATGGACAGTGACACATGGGCACAAGCATGTAAAAGGCATCCATTCCTCATTTCTAGGAGAGGGATTACTGTGTCGGTTACTCCCTTTCTCTCTGTAGTCAGTTTATGTCTCTTAGGGTGGTTGAGTGCCTCTTTAGAGTCATTTTGCATGTCTTTGAAGTAATTTTATCCCTCTTTGGCTTTGTTTTGTGCCTCTGTGGGGTTGTTTTGTGTCTCTTTGTGGTGGTTTGTGGCTGTTTGACATGGTTTTGTACCTCTATGAGGTTGTTTTGTGTCTCTTTGGGGTCATTTAGTTCCTCTTTGTTTTTTTTTATGCCTCTTTGAATGGTTCAGTGCCTGTTTGAGGTTGTTTTTGCCTCTTGAGGGTTGTTCTGTGCATCTCTGTGGTAATTTATTGTTTCTTTGGATGGTTTAATGCCTCTTTAAGGTTGTTTTGTGCACCTTTGGGGTCATTTAGTGCCTCTTGGGATGTTTTAGTGTCTATTTTGGGTTGCTTCACACAGCTTTGGGGTTGCTTTGTGCCTCTTTAAGGTTGTCTGTCTGGAGTAGTTTTGCGTATCTCTGTAGTGTTTTTGCACCTCTTTGTAGTTGTACTGGTTTTGTGCCTTTTTTCAGTTGTTTTGCATCTTTTTGTTTTGCATGCCTCTGTAATAATTTTGTTAAACATCTTTGGATTTTTTTGGTGCCTCTTTTTGTTTATTTTCCCTGACAAAATGTCACAGTCAAATCTGGTCAAATCAAAAAGACAATAGCGTGCTTGTGGGCCAAATAAAGGAATAATTATTTACTTGGTCAAGGACGAATATTGATGATATTTTCAGATTTAGTTGAATGTCACAAATTTTCATGAAAATAAAATTTCTAACAGCAGTTATGATGAAGTATACTCACACACACACACACACACACACACACAAACCACCAACACGAACTGTGGTCTATCAAGTAGGAAGCAGAGCTGAGTGGGCAGAAAATAGTGAATGAGGAGGTTAAAGGAGGTTGTTGACTTTCATTCACTTCATCACATGACAGGACTGATTGTCAGCTGTAGACAAATAAAAATATTTTTTTAACCAAGTGGAAGAAGAAGTTGTACTGGTTCAGATTTGTGAGGGGAACAAAGTAAAAGATACTCAACCGTATCTGTATTAGTTACACCTTTGCTGTTTCACTTTATGTTGCTTTCTTACGTCTGTCTGCCTTCTGTCTGTCTGTCTCCAGCTAGGTTTTGCTGATCTCAACATTTCCGAGTTTGCTGGTTCAGGCTCGACGGTCCGCTGCTGCATCCTGGAGGGTTATGACACCAAAAACACTCGACAGGACAACTCTATCCTCAAGGCAGGAAAAACACACACAAACACACGCACACACACTGACCTGATCAGCGCTGAGGTTTAGTAACACATCTGTTTTGTATTTTTGTTTTTTATAGGTAACAATTGGGATGACTCTTCTGTCAGGGGATCCCTGCTTTAAAACGTGAGTTGCTTTGATTTGTCAGAGCTGCACATGTAAAACAAAAAGAAACTGTGTGGATTTTTTTAGAATACATAAATTATATTTCTCAGGCCTCCCAGTACAGCCAAATCCATCTCCATCGGGGACGAGGACCCCAACCTGCAGCTGGACTGTAAGGGGGAGAGCACTGATAACACAGTGCAGCCACCAGGGGGCATCGTGGAGGGACCTCGGTCCTTCAAACCCCGACAGTCGTCGGTACGAAGCTCAGGTAAGTGTGCCACAAAAATGCTCCCTTTATGTTTTCTAACAAAGTAAAGGATAAATATTATATATAAAGCTAATATTAACCTATAACATTGGTTGAATAATGTAGCGCCACCTTTTGGCGCACTTTCAGAATTTTAGAGGTCTAAGTAATGAGAGGAATTTGGGATCATGTCATGAAGTTTCATGTTTTTAGGTGTTATAGCTGGATTTAAGCACAGAAAAAAAAGAAGAATCCTGCACTTTGCTGCTTTGATACCTTAAATTATCAAACCTGAAACTGAAAAACTGTTAAATGTTTAATGTTTGTGTGTGCAGGGCTGCCTGAGGAGGGAGGGAGTGTCTCCAGTCCAGATGAGGTCTTTCACATCGGTCACTTCCGGAGCTCCAGCTACGCCAGCCAGCACAGCAAGATATCAGGTCAGAGAGCTTCTACTTCCTCACGCTGTAGCAACAAAACAAAAAGCAAATAAACACAAATAAATCCCTTTCCTTTCCTTTCCTTTCCTTTCCTTTCCTTTCCTTTCCTCCCCTGCAGGTTACAGTACAGGTCACTCTCGCTGCTCCAGTCTGAATGACCTCAGCCACCACAGGAACACCTCCTCTGGCAGCAGCGCGTCCTGCGGGCTCGCCCACCCCTCCCAGCCGTCTCCCTCCACCCCCACTGAGCTGCATCGCCAAGCGACTCCCACGAAACCGGAGAGACCTCCTCCTCCGTCTGCAGCAGCACTCATGTCCAACAGATCTTCCAGGTAGATAAACTCACGCACAGCTGCACTTTAGAGAAAACCCACCTGCTGCTGCATGTTCTCGGCATCACTGATGTCACGGCAAGGCATGTTAGGACTCCACAGCGCTGATAAAAGGCCGGGGCTGAATCTCAGGTATGTGTAAACCTACATACCTGGGATTCTCTGGGAGAGTGGGAGTGCTGAGCCTTGCTTGCACCCACGGTTTTGTTTTTGTTTTTTTTAATTAATGCATATATATGTCATTTCCTTATGTTTGAGTAATAGTTAAAACCTACAGTGAGCTGCTGTTTTAGTTAATGACGGAGTCTTGTCTTAAAAGAGAAAATAGGAACACAGAGAGAGCAGTCAGTCAGACGGCATACATTAAATACACGATAACAAAACATAAGGACATTCTTTTACTTCCATTCCTGGATTACACTCAGATTACTGTTTCATCTACTCGCCTACTTTGGTAACCAACCTGCATTTTAGGTTTTATTAGCTTGATGTGTAATAATTATCTTCCACTTCCAGATATTTAGAAAGTTACCTGTGCACTCATGACTGTCAGGTTTTGAATGAGAACTCCCTCCAGCAACCTCAGGGGCTGAAAAATGAAGCCAACGCTGAAGTACCAAACCTGTAATTCCTCCATTGTCCACTAGAGCCTGGCTCCAGATGTGAGGCAAACGCCACAGACTTTACTGCAGAAATAAATAGGGATGCTCCTGGCAACTAATTTATAAGTCATTCAAGCGAGAGAAAAAAATTTGACTTGTCAAGTAGTCTAAAAGACAGAAAACACACAAAACTGAGCACACTTTAAATGAACAAAGTTAACACTCGTCAAACAAATATTTTTGCAGCCGTCTGTTAGTGCTGCAACCCCAGGTGGTGGGCAGTGGCGTCATAGCATCTCAAACTGGTAACTGTCATTGTACATTAATAAAATAAGAACAATACATTTAAACGACTAGTATTTCTGGTGCCAACGAGCAAGGGTGGCAAGGTTTCAATGTCTGGTTGAAATAAACATGTTTACAGACTGCTATAAAAATGGTTTTGATCTCTGAAGCTAATTTCCCCCTTCATCAACTGTATGGGGGTGAATTTTTGTATAACTCACACCTTAAAAATGTTTCTTAGGTTTAAGAGGCACTAAAACTAGGGTTGGGCAATTTGCTTCATAGTCCAGTCATCTCATTGCAGCAGAGAAGCCTGCCATTATAGTAGCCCGTAATGTGTGTGTGTGTGTGTGTGTGTGTATGTGTGTATATATGTATGTGCATGTGTATATATATATATATAACCAGAAACACTGGACTGTCAGCAAAACTGTAGTGACGACAGACAAAATAACCGTTAGCAGGTCCTGCATTAAACTTTTCTCACATTTGAGGAGAGCAACTGAAGCGACTGTCAGTGGAAGGATACCGGTGACTGACATATGACAGGGAGGTAAATAAACAAGAGGATTGCCCCCTCAAGTGGAGCCTTGAATGTCCACTAGCGACCAGTAGTATGCTACAAAGCAATGCAAGACAAGCAAATTGCTTCATATGTAGGTGGAGCTTTAATGTTAGGGGCGTGGCCACTTGATAGGTGTGCCAACACAGGCAATGGATGTAGCCATGTATCCAATGGATGTAACCAAACCTTGCTCAAAGCACTTGGACACAAGAGAAAACCAAACAGCTTCTAGTACCAAAAATCCTTTTGATTGCCTACAGATTACATGTATTGCTATGCAGAATGTTTTCAGAGGGATTTGTAGTTATCAGTAGTTCATTCATCAAGGTAGAACAACAGGTGGAGCTAATTCTCCAGCCAGTGCTAGTAAACTGTGGAAGAATGATACCTGATTGGTTTTGTTGAAAAATATCGCCACCTTATGATGAAGCTATGTTTGTGTTTCTCTTGTGTTTGATTGGCCCAACAACAGGAGGAAGAAGGAGCCCGTGGAGAGGCAGCCCAGCTGTGTGGACGACACTCGCATCGATGCAGATGCCATCGTGGAGACAATTGTGCAGAGCCAGAACTTTGATGACACCAGCAACAACGAAGGTCGGACAGAGTTCCACTTGTTTGGATTTAGTTTTAGCCACAGACCAAGTATAAAAGATGGAGCTTCTAGGTCTAAAAAGTGCCTTAAACCTGCATTCTTTCTAATGGCCAGCAGAAGGCGACTGCTGTGGTTGTAAAAAAAGTCAGATTGCACAGACGTCTATGACAGAATTGCACTTTGGTTTCCTTGCTCTGTAACCTCAGTAAACACTTTCCTGATGAGTTTATGGTCTCAGTCGCTAGTTTGAAGTCTTGTTGAATACAACATGATGTTCATTTGATAAATTATTGTCCCTTTTAGTGTGAAGAAGGTCAATAAACAGGATGTGCTTTAGGACTTACTTGTGATTGACAAGTTGGTACGGTATAAGCATGCAGTGTCCCTCAGTTTGTCAGGTTTCTCTCTGGTTTTAAAAAATTTAAATCTCAACAAAAAACAGTTGAAAAGACACTGAAAAGATAACTTTGCTAAGCTTTGAGATTTGGCTAAAGAATATATGTAGATATCCAAGTGTCACATATTTTTTAAAAATTGCTGTCCATGGATGTTGTGTGCCCGTCTGATCACAACCATTTCATAACCAAATACAGTGTCAATCAAATGTTGTATTACCATAATGAGGACACATATCTGTGACGTGATGTCTACTAAACTTTCATGTTTATGTAGCATTTAGACATCTTTTAGACCTGTTATATGCAGTTCTGTGAAAAACTAAGTACACCCCATGATTCAGTAGCTTGTAGAACCACCTTTAGCAGCAGAAGTAATTGTTTTCTGTATGACTTTATCAGTCTCTCACATTGTTGTAAAGGAGTTTTTGCTGGTTGGTGTCTTTCTTCCATTGTTTCCCCCCCTCCCCTCTCCTGTTTTTTAATATGTTTTTATGCCTGTGAAGACCTTGAACCTTTGCATGTGTTACTGGGCTATACAAATAAATTGACTTGACTTATGGCTTCAGTCTTCTTGAAGGCAGGAGCTAAGCTGAAGGAGCAACAACAGCACAAACACAAACAAGAGTAGCCCATGTTACTGGTTTTTGCACATATTTTCATACTGCACCCTGGTGGCAGTACACAGCTACAACATGTAGACGATGACCCACAAAACTATGTGTAGGATCAACACACAAACATGTCCCTTTAGCAAACCAAAAGGCGTCTTCACAGTGGCAATCAATGGTTTTAGGATAACATTTAATTATGACTACAGTAACATTTCTCTTCTGGACTCCTTTTTCCCTTCAGACAGCAACTTGAGACTGTTTGTCAGCAAAGACGGGACCACCGCCCTCAGTGGGATGCAGCTCACCAACAGGTACATGTCTCGCTCGCTGCATCTTCCTACCAACCCTGATTCCCTTTATAAAAACTCATCGGTTTCTGTTCTTTTCATAGAGTAACTCCTGGTATCTTTGAGCCGGTGGTCATCGAGACTCACTGAGACCGACACGCCTCCGGCCTCATCGGCGTTTCTGTGACATGTGATTGTCTCTGTATGTGCAAAAACGTGCACAAGGCTTCATGTGCGACTACCATAGTGTAGATATTGAGCCTTTCTAGTGTTTTTAATCAGGTGGCGGGATGGGTTTAACACATTATTACAGTGTTTTCTCAGATAGTAGACAGGGCCTGTTTTTAACCACTAACGAAGAGATGACCGGGCCTTTATTTCTAATTTTACTGGTGTTTCAAGCACTTTTTAAAATGTTCCAGTCTGCTTCGTGTTAAGTTTTAGTTCCTTTAGCTTGTCTCTGTCCTCTGTTTAAAACTGAAACACTTCCCCATGGAATAGCTTGTCCCCCTTCTTGGGAAGCGTCTGTTTTGGAATCTCTGCAGGTCAGTGTTAATTAGGTTCTAATGTGAAGTTCAACAAGTGTAATCTGTCAGATTTAACTGACCACTGAGTGAGAACTACAGGGCCTGGTGAGTGCTAGGAGGAAACTGTTGTGCTCATGCACAGGAATTAGTCATTTATGCCCTGAAAGAAACTAGTTTATGTGCATAAATTAGCAATTTATCATATCAGACCAGCAGAAAACTGTTGTCATAGGACTTGTGGCATACAGGATTTAAGCATCATGCCAGCTGCAAAAATGTAACTCCTTCTTTTATATCAGTATTATTTCATTGTCTCAGTCATTTCATTTTTCCATGCCCTTCACATGCATTGGTAGCTGATCAGTTTGGTGCAATCACAGAAGGATTACAGAGAGGGCCTGCTGAGCACAAGGAGCCACCAGAGCCAGAGCTTCTTTTTGAAGCAGCTATCAAACAACTACAATCAAACAAATTACATCAAGTAGCCAAAAGAAGAAGCAAAATGACTGCAGACGACTTCAGAATGACAACAGAGACACATGAGATGATGAGGTTAAAAAAAAAAAGACTTTAAAGTTGCGAAACAACCCTAAAGAGATTTGAAATAGCCATAAAGAGACATAAAACAACCTAGAACAGGCACAAAATGATTATAAAGAAATCTACCAAGGGATTAAAAATAGCTAAACAGAGATGCACAGCGACCATAGGATAAAGAAAAAGTACAACAAGGAGATCTGAAACGACCACAAACAGCTGCAAAATTACAAAAAAAAGGACATAAAAACAGCCGCAGAGAGACACAACGAAGATGCAAAACTAACAGGAAGACGTCTCTTGGCTCTTGCTTCTATGTAGGAAGGCTGTGGGGATTGTGCTCAGGGGTGTATTTATTCATAATCTGTCCAGTGCAACGTAAAGTAAGCCCTGAAAGATATGAGGCCATGGAAAATCTTCTCTAAATGAGCCTCTTTGGACAGAATTCACCTGTTAAACATTAACATTTGACATTTGTAAAAACCAATTTATGTTTTGTTCTATTTTCTAAGTTGAGAGCATCAATAACTAATTTGTGTGCACAGGTTAGGTTTATTTTTCCTGCTGAGACTTCAAGACTGACTTTTTCCATTTTTCACTCAATTATTCTTCCTTTTTCCGGGCTGTAATTCTATCTGAGAATTTGCAGTAATCCAGCTATTCTTTTTGTTTTCTTTACACTGGGTGTGCTTCAGACAAATCCCTGATACCCTGAGGAACACACATAGGCCTAAATATCATCGAATCTATGACGTAATCAGTCATTGCCTACAGTACTGAACAGGAGACCAGTGGGAAGAACACCCAGTGCACCTTTGACCAGTGCTCTGTGCACACGTTACTTGAACAACACCTTATAAACCACTGTATTGTGTGACACTGAAATAAGGGTTTGTTGAGGAGGGGCTCTGTCAACTGGAGGATTGTTGAGTTTCTAAGATAACACAGGACAGAACATAAAGTCAGACTGTGATAGTTTCCCTTTAACCAGCAAACATATCCAGGGTTAGGGTTGGGTTTTATTTCAGCCACATAAAAAACAGAAACAAGAAACTTTTAGCTGAAGTGTCATACATACAAGGGCGTATTAGGGCTATTGAAGATGGGGGGGGGGGCATTATGAGGCTGGTGGAGGTGTGTATGTGTGTGAGCAGGTGGGGAGTAGATTTCAGAGAAAAAACAAACAAACAAACTGAGACTTAAGAGTAAAAAATGGAAAAATCTACTAGAAAAAATACCCATTGAATTTATGAGAATAAACTGGCAAATTTCACAAGACAAAAAGTCAAATTTACAAGAACAAATGGGCAAATTTAAGAGGAAAAAAGGAAAATTTGCTACCCAAAAAATAGCATTTTTATGAGAGAAAAAACTAAGAAATTTGCAAGAACAATCTTGCAAACATACTAGGAAAAAGCAAAATTTATTTTTTAAAAAATGGCAAATTTAGCAAGAACAAAGTAGGAAAAATTGTGACTTTTAGTCAAGGAACCATATCGCTCCACTTTTCAGGCAGACAAACTACAAGCTTGTTTTGAAAAACACTATTTTTCAGTTGTGTTTTTTTTTTCGCTTTGCTCCCAAACAGAGTTTTTCTTCTAAAGTTTACTCCCCATTGCCAAGTCCCTTATATTTCTTCTTTCAGTGGTCTTAATACACCTTATACACTTTTCATTTTGGCATTGCGGTTTATTAGGTAACAGCTTTTCCCTTTTTGGAGGAAGTTGATGTTAACCTAACCCTACCCCTTGATGGTTTGTTGGTGACCTGGTGGGTGTTAACAGGTTAACTCATGGTGGATGACTGGATCACAGTGGAGTTAAGGTGTAGGAAGTCATGAACAGCATGTTGAGGTGACTAACAGGAACCAAAGCATCAGGTTAGAGATTTAGCACTAACTACATTATCTCTGAATATTTCTGCCTTTCGAGTTGACGAGGACCCAGAAGTCCGTAAGAGACCACGGACAGACTGAGAAAAAAATCAGACTGGAACTGAAACTGAAGCTTCTGCCTTTTTATTATATTTTATGTTATTTGATCACTGTGTATGTACTTATATTACACTATTTTGCACATGTGAACAGTCTGAGGAGGATTGTTAGAAACCACTAAGCGGAAAGGGAGGTGGCACGTTTGTCTGAAATGTCTTTAAAATTTCTCTTATTTCCATGTCTGAAAGCTTGATTTGGGGCTGAATGCCTACAGCTTCTACGTACATATGGCTGGCCATATGTAACCATCCATCCATCCTCTGCACTTACTGAGTACTTATTCGCTTTTTAAAATCAAATGCTATTGTAAACCCGTCATAAATCTATGGTATTGTGGGGGGTTTACTTCCTTTCTCAGCCACATTTTCTTTATATCAAACTTTGGCTTTTCTCACATCCTACACAGATAAGCTGTACCCAGAATGTGGATATTTCTAGGCAGGAGATCTTTAATGAGGGTCTCTTCTGCTTATATCCAGCTCATATCCGTTTATGCAGCCCCTCAGTTCATCAACTTTCTGAAAGAAGCTGTTTTAGCTCCTGTCTCTTTAAGGACCCTGTTCCAGAGAGTCCACTTTCCACTGATTGGCCAGCCTCTGGAAGCCTACAGAGGGGCAAATCAATGCCTCTGACCTGTACTGTCTGTACTTCGTGATGTGCTGCTTCTGTAGCAGATATCTGTGCAAAACTAACATCAGCACATCATGAAAGCAGAAAGTCTTTGGCTCACAGGGATTACTTTTACCTCATGTTTTGAAACTTTAGCCAACTTTCACAAGAACATGTGACACTATTAACATCATGTATTTGACAGAGAAGAAAAAACATAGTGGATCCCCTTTAAAAACATGTGACATTGCAACAAGCTAAACAGAAGTTGACATTAGCAGACAAAAAGGCTGTAAACACAATGTTGGCATTAGCAAACAGTTGCCGAAGCAAAATTAGCATTTATTTGGAGGCTGAAAACAATTGTGTGCCGCTCCTGGAAATGTGGTTAAAGACAGAGGAGTCTATGAGCTGGAAAAATGTGAGCTCTCGAGCTGAGGGGAACTGCAGCTTTTATTCTCTGATGATATAAAAAAAAAAAAAAAAAAAAAAAGTGTAATTTTAAAG
>VUQI01041400.1:0-15171 GCA_015106735.1 Paratilapia polleni | reverse complement strand
TCATATCTTAAAGACCTCATAGTACCATATTATCCCAATAGAGCACTTCGCTCTCAGACTGCAGGCTTACTTGTGGTTCCTAGGGTATTTAAAAGTAGAATGGGAGGCAGAGCCTTCAGCTTTCAGGCCCCTCTCCTGTGGAACCAGCTCCCAGTTTGGATTCAGGAGACAGACACCCTCTCTACTTTTAAGATTAGTCTTAAAACTTTCCTTTTTGATAGAGTTTACATAGTAGGGTCTTCTCTCTCACACACACACAGTGTAAGTGAGAAAATAATACCATATAGCAGTGATATTGCTATAACATTTTCAGTAACATCGATAGCATCGTTCCACCTTTTTTCAGCAGCATGGACAGCAGCTGCAGTCAGAGGTCTTCTGACCAGAAGCCCAAAACAGACTGAGCCTCACTAAAGTAACATAAAGACAGCTGTAACATCTGTCAGCATGGGACAAAGAGAGAAGCCTGTTTACCACAGGTCCTCACAGACTGACCTCATTTCCAGTGGACCAGCTTCTACATACTGTATATCACACAGTGTGAGTGCATATTTTCAGCATATAAATGGTAACAATGTTTCAATCCTTACTGAAAACACAGACTGCTCACCCATCAGAGCTTCATCCTTTGGGCTCAGATCCAGAGTCCTCGTCCTGTATCCTCATCCTGCTCTCTTCCTCTTTTCAGAAACACTCTTTTGCTTTGGCTGCTAAATGCTGCTGCACCCACGAACTGCTCTATCAGACGCTTCCCTAAAAACAAACTGTTGATAGGTGACATCAACAGGTTCATGCACATTTTCCCAGCATGCCCCTCTGCCATCAAAACCTTTCAGACAAGGAGCCTGTTTTAATCAGTGGGGTGTAAAATGACTGAGAATATACGCAGCTAAAATTCAGTTCATAAGGAAAATGTGTACTACATAAATAAAGTTCGGCTTTGTGTCACAAGACAGAGCCACGACTTAAACATGTAGTGGGACTCATAATCTGTCCACTTTAACTAAACACAGCCCCTGGATGCAGGGGGTGTTATGTGGAGGGGTCCATTCTGGGTCGTGGGGCACTGCCCTGGCCTCCCCATCCAAAGTTACACCTTAGCCTTTCAGTGTAAAGCGCCTCGCTTGAGAGGAATGTGGTTGTGAACTGGTGCTATACGAAGTAAACTGAACTGAGTATCTTGGCTGTTTTCTCTTGAAGCGTTTTTTTATTCCTCTGCAGTTATTGGTGGTGTATCTCCTGCTCTTCCTGCCATTGATTTCTTTTTGGAGAAAAACCATCTCTGAGATTTGATGAGTGAACCTGTTCATTCAGAGTTTTCAGCCTTAGAAACAAAATTTAGTGGAACACTGAAAATAATTCAGTGGCTTCATGTCTTTTGAGGAGCAGAGGCTTATTTGTGGCTGACCTCACTCCTCCTGCTGTAAACAGTTTTTTGGTATTTGAATAAAAGCTTTAGCCATCGAGCTCTGAGCTTTATCTACAGCACCAGCTCCGTGGGTAAAATGGAATTTTAAATGCACAAATTTTCCAGGCAGTAAACAAGTCATCCACCCACAGACTCACACGGGGACATTTTCCTGATAAACACTCACATTTTCAGAACCTCAGTTATACGGTGGCCCTGAGAGTTCAAACACAGACTCAGAAACACACGCAGACAAAGGAAACACAAAACACATCCACAGGTTTGAAGCTTCTGTTGTTTTCTGACTCATTCGCTTTAGTTTGTCTGACCTTCGTCTCTGATTTCTTCCTCCTTGTTCCTGCTCTCCGGTTTCATCGTGTTCTCGCTCTCCTCCGTATTTTTATCTTTTTTACATTTCATGTTTCTAAGTCACAGCAGCTCTGAAACTGACCTTTCAAGGTCACCATAGAGACCTCCCACACTCAGCGAGGTGTTCATGTCCAACGTGTTCTCATCCCGGAGTGTCACATGGATTAGCTGCAGGTTCGTCCGTCAGGATGCGTCACTCACTTCCTGTTTGGATCTTTGACTTTCATTTTTTCTCCTCTCTCTGTTTTGCTTTGATCTCGTTTCACTTTCACTCGTTGGTTTAGACTCTTAAAACTACTCGGTCAAGTTTGGAAAGCAGTTCTGGTTTGGATTTAAATACACCTCTTCACTACAGTAACTCTGAAAAAAGGAGGAGGAGCTGGGAGTGACAGCCCGGCGTGCTGATGCCATAGGTGTGTCACGTACTGGTGCGACTCACCAAAATCCAAACTCAGAGTGGAAATCTGTGTCCGGAGCTGAGCTGGGCTGTGAACTCGCTGCCGTCATCGCCACATGGTTTTTGTTGGATGGTTCCAGGACTGAAGCGGCCGGGCTGGGCTGAAGCATCAGGAAGTTTCTGTCGTTAAGCTGTCTGCTGTCTGCTGTCAGCCTGCTGTTACGCTCAAAATCAGCCTGAAAGAGTTTGAACTAAAAAGACTCTTAAACACCTGAAAGCAGGAGGATCAAACTCGGAGAGTCGCCTTCCACCACTTCCACTCAGCTATTGGACGTCTCGGTCGTTATTGTGGCTGCATTTCATTTGCATCATATTCTGCTGAAATCTGCTGAGCTTGTGACTCAGTTTTCCCCGCTGGACAAACAGGTGACATGTGAACCTGCAGGTGACCCATGATGACAGCCTTCCTTCACTGGAAATGTGTCTGTCTCACAGTGATGGCTTTTGGAAGAGGACGAGGGATAAAAAAATCTGAGCGGTCTGGCTTAAAGAGGGACACCTGATCACTGAGACCTCTGTGCCACGCCCTCCTGTGTGGAGTCTGCATTTTCTTAATCTGGTCTTAATCTAAAGCCTGGGGCAGATCTGAGATGTCTGATAGGATCTACATAAAAATATATGTGACTGCATTTTAGACCGAAACTAGAGACGAGGATGCATCAGGAAAACTCAGAGTAAATCAGGAAATGTGCATCTGTGTAGGAAGCACGGCTTTCTCTCGGAGGGATGAGGGCCGGAGAGGAGAGTGGACTCTCAGCTCTGAGAGAAGATGCAGTGATACTGAATCTCAGGCTGAAGTGAGACGATGATCGTGACTTAAAAGATGAAAACGCGAAGGAGGAGGATTGCTGGAGAGACCCAGAGAGGTCTCAGGTTCACCTGAAACGACTGATGAGTAAAACTCTGCAGCTGCAAACCAGCAGACGGACTCCAGAAACCAGAGAGAGTCCATCATGTTTGAAAACTCTGCAGAATCGTTCAGAACTGCCAGTGAAGGGCTCAGCTGACAGCTGAACACTTTGTGGCTGTTTCAGTGTTTTTCTCAGCGACGTGTGCGACCCTGAAGGCCTTTTTTACTGCGTAATTAATGGCAAATTAATGAGACTTCTGCTGAGCTGGAACAGCGGCTGAATATTAAACTAATGTTTGAGTTTTCTGTTCTGATGTCTCAACCTGCTGAACTTCTCCAAAGAATAAAAACGACACTTAAAAAGATATGAAAATGACTTGGTGAGTGAGGATCGTGCTGCTCACAGCTAATGAAGAAACATCATAAAAAAATAACACACCTGTCAAAGTCAGAGGATTAAAAAGGCATTCATTATTACCTGTAGAAGAGCTGCGTCCACGCTGGAAGCAGCTCGCAGCGACGTAACGACCACAGAACATAGAAAGTGAACAACATTTGGCAAAAAAAAAAAATCGTTGCGTTGATCGCCTCAACATCAACATGAGCGATTGAAGCAACTACCAATGAGAGCTAAGAATACTGCGATTGACATATGACCTGGCAGTAAATACAGTAGAGGATTACTTAGGAGCCGGAATGACCACTAGTGACCAAAGCGATGATGCGTGATGAGCTTCCTGTGCAGACGCAGCTTAAGTCAATAAATAAATAAAGTCAGAGGAACGTTGGCTTGAAGCTGGAAATGAGCACAGGTCCACTTTAACCGTACTTACTGTGAGTAAAACAGTTTCAGAGCTTCCAAAATGAACTAAAGCTTTCAAGAGGATGTGAAGAAACAACCGCTCTGACTTTATAATGAGAAATCAGCTGAACTTAAACTTGGGCCAGATTGTAGTTTCATCTAAAATCAGTTTGGTCCACAAGATGGCAGCGCAGCTCAGTGCAAGCTTTAATTAACCAGGCGAGTCTCACGCATGCGTCTTTCCACCAAAGATGATTGAGTAACTCCCACCTGACCTCCTCACAATCAGCTCATTTTTGTCTACAAGAATTTCAGTGTGTTTAATGAAGCTGTGTAAAATTTGACCTTCATACTAAGAATATTTTAGTTACAGCCCTCCGAGGACATGGGTGTGGGTTCAGATTTGGTGCTTTTTTAATTATTTTTCCAGCATTTTTGAGCCCTCATAGCTTCCAGCAGCGATCCACATGAAACTTTCCGGGCTAAAAAACACATTTAAGCTCTAACTGCAACCAGATCAGTTTTACACCCACTGCAAGAGCCACAGTCTGAAGACTAAACCTGGTTTCTGTTCTCTGACCAGCTGTGAGCATCAGTCTGATGGGATGTATCAGAGTCTAAGTAAAGTGCAGCAGTTTAATGTCTGTGACGCAGAGGAACAGAAACCAGCGCTGGTACCCTGATGTTTGATCTGTTTCTGATCATTCACTGCAGAAAACTTCACAGAGTGCATTCTGGGTAAACTTTCAGGGCTCGTATCAGCATGTGGGATAGGTGGCTGCTCAGAACAGGTCAGAACATATGAAAGGTCTCCTTTTTACCTACATTTAGATATCAGGACCATCTTCTAGCTGTGATTCCTTCTGTTATACTATCATAAAAGCAGATTCTGAGAGGGTCGAGGGACCGTGAACCCATATTCTAATTTACAATGGAGGCCTGCAAAAAGGCAAAGCCTATAAAGGAAAGGAGGGTAGTGCTAAAAAGAAATAACAAAATTTAAAAGAACAGAAGCAAAAATATCTCGGCATATGCACTGGTAAAATGCTGCCCCCTGATGGTGAAAGTTCAAGTTAAATTCTAACAGGAGGACCTTTAAAGCTGGACCTGGAGACAAAAGCAGCAAACCGAGCATTCAGGGGTTAAATTACAGCCGAAGACAACAAAATTTAAAATGCAAATGTGGAGAGGCAGCAGGAGATATTCAGAGCGAACGAAGGGGAACTTTAACCCTCATCAGTTCGCCTCCTGCTCTAACTCACAAATTAACAGGAGCGGGGCGAGCCGGTGTCAGATCGAGCTGCTGTCCAACACCGTGTAATCCGCTTTAACGCAGACGTCAACATCATCCCCCCGACCCGCTCCGGCTAAGCGATATTGATTATATGCCACAGTGTGTGTGTGTGAGGATACTGGGGAGCTGCTTCAGCTCTTCATGCAGTTTATAAGCTCACTTTAAGACATACACACTGTACAGTACCACTGATACTTTCCCAGGATGTTAACTGAACCGTAAAACCAGCTCTGACTGCTCAAACAGCTCCGCGTAGGTGTGAAGATCGAACGAAACGTCCTCGCAGTGCACACGTGAAAGAAAAACACAGAGGGATTTAGGGCTGCTGTTCATTTACTCTCCCTGTTCACTGCACTGTTTTTAATCTGCAAAAAGTCTAAAAAACTGCTCAGTTTCTCAACTCAGCATTTTGAAGTCTTAGTGTTGGCATTTTGGCCACCACCATGTTGGCTTTTTGGACCCAGAAGTGACCATATTTGGACAAGAGGGTGGAGTGCTAAGTCATCGCCTAATGCTAGCTAACTTGATTATCAAAAATCAGATACCTGCTAATTAGTGCTCAGTAACATCCAATTAAAATCCTAGAATTTCTCTGAGCACCAGAACTGCTTATCAAACAGGAGAAGAAACAGGTCCGATGTTAAAGAGATTTTTTTTTTGCTCTAGTAGACTTCCACAATTATGAAGCTTAACTTTAATCTCAGACAAATTCCTGAAATATTCAGGAACAAATAAAACGAAGAAATAAACCACAGATTATCCATTAGATCTAACCTAAGTGAGTTATGGCTCGTGTTTAAACTCCACTGAGTGGTCAGCGAGGTTTTGAGAATGACGTATCATGAGCCCCGACCACCTTGTCAGACAGCCGGCGAGCCGTGCTGATGGTTACGCTAACAGGACCTGACAGATCTGAAAACGTCACAGCAGTTTTACAAACAGGCGCCATCTCGACAAATCGACCGGATATTTGAAGTTTACATCATTACATTCTCACCTGAAGCATCTGAAAAAGCTGTTTTCTTCCACTGGGCCTCGGTGGAAGATAAAGAAGGATTATTTTGAACTGTCATTCATGCAAAGCTAGTCTGGTAGAGTCCAAGAATAAAAATATGGAAATAAGCAGAATCGGTCCACTTTAACAAAGTGAGCATCAGAGATGTGTTTATAACTTTCTACCATCAGCTGAGTGAATTCATTTCTCTGCCTTTGTTTTACGGTTGGACTCTGTGTTGTGGAGAAGCAGCTGTTGCTGTTTTTTAACCGCTGAGGATAAAAGAACCAGTCAGAGCCGCGGTTTACTTTTTGCTCGTCTGACTGACATCTCGATGCAGCACAGATGAGATGAAGCCGTCTCGGGGGGAAAGTAAAAACTGCTGTAAATACACTGCGACTCGGCTGCACTGAGCTCATCACAAGCTTTTATTTAATTCTCCAAAACCCGACAAAACAGCACAGCTTCACAGAGGCTTTGCTCCAACAAAGTAAATACACAGAAACAAGATCGGTGCTCTAACTTACATTCAGTTAGAGGTTCATAAAGGGAAATATGTGATGTGTTTATTCCACGAGAAGGTGGGATGGATTCACAGTGATTTCCTGTAATTACCTTTGTCTCTGGAATCTGTCACAGTGTTTGGCTAATTTGCTCTCATTGGACTAAATTCTCACAGTCACTGGTGTACTTTCAGTGGTCTTTCAGGACTGATCAGGATTGATCCATTGATCACAGACTACCTTTGAAAAACACCCGGTGTCTCCACAGCTCTGGACTCGCCCAAAGCTAACACGACTGCTCGCGTAATTAATGTTTACATTTACTGAGCTTTAACTCGGAGTTGGCTCCACACTAACTAACAGCAGAATAAAGAAGGTGCTGGTGTTGCTGCTTTTATGTCTATTTATGATTTGCTTTGGCTAAAAAAGGCTAGCAGGTAGAGGGCGGTCCATACACTGTGTGACATGTTTGATGGTGGTGGTAACGGAGACTTTCCAGGTGCTTCAACCACTACCTCATTCACTACAACACCCGTCCTTTCACATCTGCCTCTAATTCCTGGTGGACTCAGGGCAGACTGGATGCTACATCAACACGTCGCTGTTTTGGGAGTAAAGTTTCATCACAGTCTGCTGATAGTTTAGGATGTAATGTCCCACCATTTCTTCCTCCTTTGTAAGTCTTCCTCTATTTTAGGGTTTACGACAGTAGAACAAGGGCGGTAACAACTGGTTGGTAACAACTGAAAGTTTTAAAAGAAAGGCAAGTTAGGCTACTCTATAATACAGCCGCAACCCAAATAATACTGTGCAAGTACAATGCAACAAGGGGACGATGTGATACACTATGAGTAATTACAATGTAAGAAGGTAAGGTTAGGATGCTCTATACAATGTAAGAAGTGGAGGTTAGGATATTCTATAATACAGCCCGCACTGCAAATAGTAATGTGTACATTGCTTGTCTTTTCCTCTGAAATTCACCAGAAGTACTCACTTCATAAAAAGTACTTTCAGTATGATTTTTTTCCTCCCTTTTTCTAAAGGACCTACCAGTAAACCTAAATTCATTTACATATTAAATGTTGGGTTGTGGGTTGTATTATGAAGTGCTACCCACAAAATTTACAGTCAGTATCTTTAAGGAATGCCCAGCTTTTGTACGCAGGAGTTAACCTGATCAGAAAAGAAAGACACTTTTTCTTCAGAATGTGCTGTCTCAGTGTTTTTAGTGTTTCTAAAGCTTCAGACTTCCTGATTCTTCCCAGGTTTCCATGCAGACAGACACTGCAGGCACCACACAAAGTAAACCAGCTCTGCAGCAAACACAAATACGACCCAGAGGGAGAAACATCAGGAGCTGAATTTATTTTAAAGAACATTTTTGCTCTCTTTGCTCACTTTTACTTTCCATCACTCCCCTCCACAGTCCCTCCCCTCCAGCTCAGCCTTCCTCTCCACCTTTAACACCACCTCCTCCTCTCCTCTCATCCATCTCTCACATCTTTTTTTGTCATAAACTCTGTAACGTCTCCATCAATCTTCCACTTGTGTCCGATGTGTCTTCTAAACTTTGCAGCCTCTCCTCGTCGCTGCCCTCCTTTTCTCCCACTCCTCACCTCGTCTCTTGTTCATTCATCATTTACGGCTCTCTCTCAAACCTCCTGCTGCCTCATCCCACTTAACCTTTTCTCACCGCTCTCTCTCTGCCTCTTCCCCTCCTCTCATCCATCTCTCTTTCCACAGTCACCTCACCCTCCTGCACCGTTTTCATGAGCTCTGCAGCCGTGATGGTTCATTTCTATTATTTCATCTCTCTCCACGTTACACCATTTTATTCCTTCGTGTGGTGCTAAAACGGCGTTAGCATAACTTTTATCAGCGTCTGGAGGCGACGAGCAGAAACTGTAGCAGCAGAGTTTTTATTGAAAGGGAGCTGAAAATGTAAAGAGCAGCTCCAGCAGGAATAATGAAGGAAGCACTTCAGCAGATTACACACGAGTGCTTTTTGGAGAATTTTATGACACTCAGCAGTTTTTCTTCTTTAAAATTTGTGGTTCAGATGTTTCAGAGGAGTCATGTGCTACGGTGACTCTGAAGTGCAAAACACATTTCAGAAAATGCTAAAAGGTAGGGACAGTTTTTGGTTTTGGAATGACTCTGCCCAACTCACCCCTGTCTTCAGTGACAGATCGGATTCATTCCTGTTTGTGTACGACTCTCAGCAGCGTCCTCGCCAGAATTTTAAACTGAGTTTGAATCATGAGGGGCTATTTTAACAAAGAACATTCATACAACATATTTCTCAACAGGCTTTTCAAGATATCATGACATTAAAATGACCCTTTGAACCCTGAAAGACAGGAAGAATCAGGACTGAGCCAAAGCTGCAGACCTCGTCACATGACCACGCAGCACTGAACAGAAAGGTCTGTTACGGTGCGTTCACACCGTGTGTTTATATGCGCTGTCTTTGCAAACTCGTGCCGGGCGATGTGAGTTTAGGTGAATCTGCATTTGCATGACTTAAAATATTTCAACTTCAGCAAAAAATTTGCTTTACACGCCATCGCAAAAACCCATCAGCTGGAAATGGAAATGGAGGAGGAGCTTATTTACGCCATTTGAGAGCAGTTGGAAGTGATTGGTTCATCGTCACTTTTAGATGGAGACAGGAAAGAAAGGAAGGAGAATGGAGAAAAGGGAGAGAACTTGTTGGACTTTGTGGTCACTTCTGCACGTTTCTGTAACTAGATTCCAGCTGTCGGTTATACTCCTCAAATCATCTCACCGCTCCAGCGGCTGGGAGTTAATCTGTTCATCTTCTGTTTGTTCTTTAATGGTGCAGCCTGCAGGTAAATGACCTCCACCCTCTGGAATATTCGAAGACAAACTATAAACTACTTAATAACTATCAAAATATTCAGAAATCAAGAATCTCATGAACTTCAGTCAGTTCACACTGAGGTTTTGGCTCAGAGGATTTACAGCTGTGGTCATAAGTTTCCATCCACTCATCGTGGGCGTGAATGTCGTGGTAATTTTGGGCTTTTAATGATTTCTTTGAGCTGTTCTTATTGCAGGGTGGAATGATTGTACAGCATACATCTGTAATGACTTTAAAAACAAGAACTGGCTGCACAAGTTTGAATTTATTTTAGATTTTCTCTAATTCACACAGGCTCAAATATATACATACACCCCCACTAATATTTGGTTAAAGGTCTTTTAGCAAGTTGCACCTCGACCTTTTAATTCTGGCTGATATTTGACCGCTCTTCTTGGAAGAACTGGTAGAGTTTATTTAAATTGGTTTGTTTTCAGTTCTTCCAAGAAGAGCGGTCAAATATCAGCCAGAATTAAAAGGTCGAGGTGCAACTTGCTAAAAGACATTTAACCAAATGTTAGTGGGTTGGCACCACTTTTTGTGGGTTCAGGTCATGTTGATGGAATAATTATGTTTTGAGCAGTTATAATACTGTCTGGAAGTTTGGATGAACACATCCATAAAATCATGTACTTAAATATTATATCAAAAAGAAACATCTTACTGTACCACTAAATATCTCATAGTTCATGTCTCAATCATTTTGATGATGAAAATTATATAAAATTTCTTTCTGTGTTTAACTTGTGGAAGGACTTCTCAGCTTCTCCACCTTCAGACTAAAGCCATTGAAGGAAACGTGGCCGCGGTCGTCTTCCTGTGGATGTTCGTCTCTTTAAAGCTCTGAAGTCATCACGTGGCTCTCTGATGCTGAGCAGCAGCTGTTATTTTTGCTGCAGCGTTGTAGTTTATCTCAAAGCTTTTTATTTTCCTGCTTCTTCTCCTCAAACAGACTCTTTGAGTGGTGCTGAAGCTCCAGCTGGAACAGTCACCATCAGTGAAAGAGGAGAAAGATATAAAAGTTGGGCTGTTAGTGAATATTTGACCTGGCTGCCATAAATCTAAACACGGCTCCTGTAGCAGAGAGGCGTGTCCTCGGGGATCCTAATTAGACATTATTAATGAGCCATGGGCCACAGTTAGAGGTCCTTTGACCCAGTCAAACCATGAAGGGCTTGTGGGGACTGATGTAGTACATCACTGAGAGCCTGTGGGGACCTCATGGACCTGATCCGGGCCCTGAGGAGCAGCAGGAGTCTGTAAGGAGACCCAGGTCAGAGCTCCAGGCTGCACATCGCCCCCTGGTGATGACATTTAAAAGCGTGACTCCGCTCCTCAGCAGCTCCTGTCAGACCTTCATGTTCATGTGACGACAATTTGAAGGGGAAGAATACCTGCATACAGATAGATTAAAAAAAAATGTACATACACCTGTTCACATAATCAGAGGTCTGAACGGCGAAGCAGGATTTGGTCTTATCCAGGTAACTTCAGGGTTAACTCTGGGTTTTCTGTAATACAAAGGTGGTCCATTTCTTACCAGGGTACATCACCATGGTAACTTATGCTGCTCCGGAGCAGCTTAGGTTCCAGATTAGAGAACAGGTATGAAATCACCACCTACTGACCAATCAGATCTCTGGAAAACAGCGTCACCATTCCTGGAGGATCCCTCAGACCTCTGTGTGAGACAGCAGGAGGGTCTGAAGTTTTTAAGTCTTTGTGTTTCCCTGATGAGCCTCAGTAACAAATATAGATTTTTCAGATGCAGCTTTCCTTGTTTTTGCTGATGTCTGCAAACAGCTTTCCAGCAGTGTTGTTCTATCAGCATTACTATAGAAATCAGGACTCCTGTTTGTACCTGTGGACTTTCTGTCAGTCACAGGTGGACTCAGCCTACATTTGAACTGTGTGTTTGTATTAATTCTTTCCTCTCAGACGGTTAAACAGCATCAGGCTGCAGCTGAAAGAAGGAAAACTAAAACTGTCTCACACATTCATGCAGCACTTTAACACTAAACTCCTGCACAGAGCTTTTCTTCTCACACCGCTGATTTATCTGCAGCAGGTGTGTTGCTTTCATTCTCTATTTTCTGTGAAACCTCTTCATATTTTTCTAATATTAAAATTTTACTCTTCCTTTGTAAAATCAGCCGCTCAGCTGCCGGTACACTAATCACTGTGATTGGTCAGATGTTGCCAGCTCCGCCCCTTTCATATGAACGCCTGTACCTAGATCAGGAAACCCTGGGTTAACTTAGCCAGCTGATAATCAGCTTTGTGTGATATCCTTATCCTGATTGCTGATGTCAGGATAAGTGAATCCAGGTAACAGAAACACACCCCAGGTATGTTGAACTCACTTCGTAGTGCAGGGCCCGGGTTTGATGATGGCCTGTAGTGATTTAATACTGAGGGATCTAACCTAACCCTAACCCCGGTGTTTATGGAGGAAAACTGTGTAGAGCTCACTCAGACTTCAGACCTGGGCCCAAAGCTTCCTCGTGATAAAAGTAGCTCTAAATGACAAAAGTCTAAGAAAATTCTTAGAAAAGTCCCATTAAAATTTGGACTAAATCAAAGATAAAAAGTTAAAAACTGTTGGGAGAGGAGAGGAGAGGAGGATTTTAGGAGGCTCAGGAGCTTCTTAGAGGAGAAAATGACAGAGCCACAGGGACAAAGCTCTGGCATGTTTTTCCCTCCTAGTGAGGAAATATCTGCATTTAGCATGATGTGCTTCAGAGGATCGATCACCACTAACGTATTGATTAAGACAAACTGATCGGTTACAGCTGTAATAGGTGCGTTTAAGGTGTGTTGAATAAGAGCATAAGACAGTGCTTACATTCACATGCAGCCGTCTTCAGGTGATACTGAAAGATTTGGTAACTGAAATAATTCAGCAGTGATGAGTTGGGTCTGTGCAGCCTTCATCAGCAGCGTGATCCACAAACAGCTCACATCGTGACGCACTTCATTTTATTTTTCGCTTCACGTCACACGTTCACAGACTCACATCTTCCTGTTGTAGCTGTGACTGATGAAAGCTGAACCAGTTTCCCTTTTACTAATTCAGGTTACATACTAAGTATACCAGTATGATGACTGAATGTAAATATAACTGTCAGCGTGTGAATTTACCTGCTGCACAGGTACTGCACGTCTCTGTTCTCACACAGTATGTAAGTTAAAGTTTGCCTCCTAATTTATTGAATCATTTAAAGCACGTCCAGAGTAAATCCTGTGATCTGTAGCTTTCACTGTCCATTCAGTCCACTTATTATTATTTTTATATTAACCAATCACGTGCTTTGAAAGAATGTGTCATACCTAGCAGCAGGGTCAGCTTTTAGTTCTTTTCTTGCTCTGAGAACTTTCCTGAATCGCTCCTAAACTGGGAGTCCTCGCTGATATTTTTAAGCTGTGTTCTCAGGATGTTTGTGAATTCAGGCTCAGGTGTGCAACCTGTTCAAGAGTCAAACCTGATACAGTGAAGTGGAGGAGGAAAATAAAGTGAAGAGAGAAAAACAGCTGATTTCACATTTATCATATTTTCTGCTTGCAAACACACCTACCTAATTTAATATTTAAACTGTATTGTAAATAATTGAGTGAGTAGCAAATGTTCTCAGACCTCTCTGAGCCTGATGCTCTGAACTTCACAGTGAACCCTCCGTTATCCTTTTCCTTATCTGCAGAGGCAAACTGAGATAACTCGAGGTGCAACCAATCAGGGAGTCTGCATCCATTCTCTCACACATGGGATGGAAATGAGGCTCGTGGGTAAGACTTCACAGTGTTGAAGGTTTGCTGAAGAGGAGCTTTTATAAATATGATGAAGAGACTCTATCTGCACTTTCCTGCCTTCGTGTGTAAATGGTTTTAGTTGTTTGCTTCAATCAAACTTTATTTGTACGGCACCTTTCAGGCAGGTTAGTGCGGTTCAAAGAGCTTCACAGACGACAAAATGTAATGAAACAAAAATAGAAAATAAAAACCAATATGCAGCTTCAAATAAATGAAAAAGAAACATCTGTTTTCATTCATCACTGTGACGTGTTGAGTCCTTTGAGGCTCGCCTCGTTTCTCCTTCATCTCTCTGCTCATGGTTTCCTCTCAGCTCGCTGCGTCACACGTGCACATGTGCAGACATGGTGAGTATTACTCACCTTCGGCTGTGTGTTTAGTTCAGTGAACACAGGTTTCTTTATGGAAATGCAGTCGAGGAAACCTGCAGAGCTCTGAACGACCTGCAGCAGAACAAAAACACGCTGCTGCGTTACACAGACGTCTGTGTTTGGAAGCACATGGAAACAACGAGATTAGATAAGCCTCGGAGAACATTTACATTTTCAATCTTACATACAGCCTGAAGCTGCAGTGAGATGTCGGGGAGCCACAAATCTCAAATATAGATCAGTCCAGGGCTGTGGCCGAACAGTCCATCGTTTTCCTCATCACTTCACCTCGATGGAAAACATCAAGAGGTCAAACAAGGGCTGTACAACTATTTATAATGTGATTGTGTCAGACGTTAGATTTAATTGGTATCACTTTAAAATTGCTTTAAAAAGCTGCGACCAGTTTCACCTAGCAACAGCAAGCAACCTTCAGCAACCAGTCACCAACCAGTCGGGGAATACACCTTTTTCCTTAGTGACTGGAGGTTGTTAGATGGCTGCTGACTGATCTCTGGGCCTGTGTGAATGGGGCCTAAAAGAGCTGAGACCGTTTTCTTGTAGACTTCTGTACAACTGGAAGTCTCTTTGCAACCACAGATATCACCCCCTGGTGTCCATTAAAAAGAATGCAGTCTCAGCTATTTCTGAATTGGCTTCACTTTTCAGAAGCCAATGCTTCTGGGGCTCCCTCACTCATAGCTACATCTATAGTTGTCTTAAATTGAACACAGCAGGTAACGTTGCAGGGTTTCACCAGGATTGTTGCTGCATCTGTGATCATTTTAATCATGTAGATGTCAGCCTTTGGTTTGTAAAGTCCCATTTTTGACACCTCCAGCTTTTTGATGTTACCAACCTTTTTGAAACCACGACTCAGATAGTCCAAAATAGGATCTCCTACATCCTTTTCCTAATCACTCTATCCTGACCTCTAGGAAAAAGATCACAAGATCAATGAAAGGTGTGAAGGAGAATCTGTAAGTTCTTCTGAAAAGATTTTGGGTCTGCTGTGGAGGAACTGCAGTGTCCTGCAGATGGACTAAAAAAAAGGCACATTTTAGATTCTTCAGCACATCACAGTACCGTGATGTGAATGATGGTGAACATTATACATGCTTCCCTTAGGAAGTATTATTAGAAAACATAGCATACATTTTCATTGCTATGCAGATGATACCCAGCTGTATTTATCCATGAAGCCAGATGACAAACACCAATTACCTAAACTACAGGCATGTCTTAAAGATATAAAGGCCTGGATGACCTCTAATTTCCTACTTCTAAATTCAGATGAAACTGAGGTTATTGTACTTGGCCTTAAAAATCTTAGAAATATGACATCTAACCAGATACTTACTCTGGATGGCATTACTTTTGCCTCTAGAGACACTGTGAGGAATCTTGGAGTCATTTTTGACCAGGATAT